>QLPM01003064.1:0-13393 GCA_003314695.1 Albatrellus sp. MG142
CTGAGAGTATCTACAGACACCGCGCGCGTGAGTGCCACGAACTGAGACCTTTAAACTCCAACAGTCAACACTGGCTTTTTGATAAGGTACTCCTTCCAGCGCGCTGCAACTGAAAGTGAACTGATGTTCTTGTTCTGCATTATAGCGCATTCAGCTCTATTGTCCTTATCCTGGTATGTACAGAAGCACCTCGAACCGTCGTCATCACCTCCATGGTTGCTTACTTGTTCAACCGCTGACTGCGCGTGCCCAGTGCGTGACTAAAGGTCGTACTTTCATTCACGTGGCCGTATATTTCTGTCTTTGCCAGCGTAAGTCTTCATATGTCTTCATCTGCGTTTCTGCTCACTCCTCACTTCATCTATACAGTATGCGGGATATCGTACATAGGAACGTAAGCCTACTCGTTCTATGTCGTCGTTTCGTGCAAGGGACGAATCTAGAAGAAGGCACAGAACACAACCTCCCCATTGCAGGAAACTTGAACTTCTTTGGACGCCTGCAAAATCGGATTGCTGACAGTCTGCAGCCCAAGACAAACATCGCTTCTGTACGTCATCTGTTACCTCTGACTCTGTCCCCACATTGTCACCTCCGTATCCTACGTGCATTGCCGATAGCTGTTGACGAAAACTGTCCCTGCGCAGAATTTTCAGCTATCAGTCAGTGTGCAACAAGAGATAGCCGTCTCTTTGCCTTCGCCAACGACTATACTTAAGCTGCCTACTGGAGACGTGCACCCTTCGATGCCTTAAGCACCCCAAGCGAGGAGATGGCTGGCTGCAGGGATCAGTGAAAATACGGCTACGATGAACGAAGAATTCCTATTTGGTAAGAGAGAACAGCAACTCTTGGAATTCAGTTTCTTAACATTGCCCATTCCACTCCGAATCCTGTGGCTTTGCAGAGATCGTAAAATCTGCCTGTTGTTATTATTCCGTGTATTTTGTCCCTGGAATCGACTATTACATGTATTCCCAGCATTTATCTCTAGTATCGCCTTCCTTACACCTTGCAACATGCTACCCAGCTGGGTCTGCTTCTCGCCCTCTCCACTACCATTTTCGGCGAATTCTTCTCTGTTTACTGCACTGCGTCCTCTTTCGTTCACAAATCTTGGTCCTTATTTATCAGTGCGGCATATCTATTATGAGCTGGCCTGGATAGATGTGTTCTGCTTGTGGTCGCCTTCTCGTCGAGCCAGATCTCTCCCACCGTGCGTGACATACTGCAACCTAGCCCCACTATCTGGAGAAGCAACCACCCCTGTCGCTGCGTACAACGACACGCAAATGCTACATCTACCCTCTGTTGGAGTTGCAAACTGACGCGTGCAAACTATGGTTTGTCTCCGCCGCTGTTCGTCATTTATTTACCTTACTTTACCGAGCTCCTATTTTGCTATGGGTACTTAGTTAGCTCATCGTTCTCCTGAATAAAATATCTCCCTTCCTGTGTCCTCCCCTGGGTCAGCCCTGTTTGTTTTTATAACACCCTCTTATACGGTGTATTACTTTCATCACAAGCTGGTTTCTGATTTGCTGCTACACCCGTTTCATGCGCGTTTGAACAAGAAATATCGACGACAACGTTACAACACCCGCGCGCTTGTCCGGGGAAAGAACAGCCCAACAAGGGCAATCGCATGAGGTAAGTACAGAGGGGGAGCTAGTGTATATAGCTGACACCCTGCAGCTGCGCTCGCTCGCAATCCTGATGGCGGCCTGAGATCCAAAATTCCAACGCCGATCTTCAACGCACAAAAAATCGAGTAACTATTCTGTAAACCCAGAAACAGGGTCCGAAACGCGACCCCCCATGAGATAATGGTGCATCTCTCCGTCTCGTCAGTTTCTACGTTTTTGGAGGTCTTCGGGAAGTGTGCACTGGATTCATTAAAGTCTTAGGTCACACAGATGATGACGATAGGTCGCTAGTTGCCTCTACAATAGACAGCCTTCGAAGTTGGGGTTGCGATATCGGTGGGCCGGGCGCCGGAGGCTGGTAGACAACGAGAAGGGAAACGGATCGCGCCTATGACGGGCGAATGAAGACCCAACACGTGTTTCGATTGCGCACCAATACTGTGGTCCTTGGCCATCGCCAGAGTCCAGAAATTCTCGTTGGATGGGCTAGAAGGTATGCGGGCTTGGACTTGGAGTGGGAGAAGGCGCCAGAAGTATTACAGAACCAGTGATAGCCGCCCCGTCGTTCACTCGGATCCAACCACAAGGGAACTAATGGGACTGCTCAGCTTGGTTTCGGATGGATGATACACTCCACAAATGTCCCCGAGTTTCCTGATGCATTCTTGTGTCCATCTCAAGGCATGCAGTGTCTGCTTGAGCTACTCTCAACCCATACGGCAGCAGATCAGGAGAAGACTCGATCAAATGAATCACGCAATGCACTGAATTCTATGTTCGCTTCTGCAAATGATACTAGGTTCCGGCCAGCGGCCATGCTTCATACAGCCAGAAGGAGGGGGAGGTGCCTCCGGATTTGAAGAGGATTTGCCTTGCATGAACTTCACGGCCCACAGGTAGACTCTCTGTAAATCGGCCCATGATATCGTGTCCGTATATCAACTGCGGTGAAGATCAGGGAATTCGCAGAACACATCATTGTTTCTAGCGCTTGAGCTGTGAGACAAGAAGGCACAGCACATTGGAGCTGCTACTGATCTCCTAAGACACCTTCTGTGTTGATCAGAGCCCATTCTTTCACGTCCAGACCGTCGGGATATAGCTACGTCATGTGTCAGTAACCATCAACGCCCGCAGATGATGGGCACGGACCTTACCGAGAGGGTCAGCGGCTCTTTTGACAGTCTTTGTGGCTCAACAGCCTGCATGCCACACCCAGCTCCTCATACAGAAAGTCTCGTTTTCCTAACCCAAACCCACGTTACACGTTGCCTAAGAATGAGTACTATCTCTTACTCAACTTCAATCTATAGAACATAATAAGCGCGTCGTTAACTGATCACTAAGCGTAACTGATCATGATGGAATACATTGCTCACGGTATCCCAAGGCTTCGGACGCTTGCGACCTCCGGTGGCATTGTTCTCAAATAAATACAGGATCTGGTGCTGGTGATTAAGCGGTCAAGACACCTTCAAGTTCGGGAGCTGCGAAGTCCGAGTCGGGTTCATCAAGCCTCATGCTTCTACAGTAGGAAGCGTTCTTTTGACCAGCCTGAGATGGGCGAGGACCTTGCTCCGCAGTACAAGCTACTATATTCGGAAACTGAAACTGATCTGTTTTTGAAAGGAGACTCGGTTCGCGGCGCGTACGGTACCCGCCAAGGGCACGTATTCGGAGATCAACATGGTGCGTGATATTCCGTACAGTAATATGACCCACAAATGCGGACTTGAGCCCTGAGCTCATCGGCCACATGAAGAACCACATACACTAGAACCCACGTACGCTAGAACCTGTATACACCATCACCTATCTCTTCAAGGCTCCGTACCTAATGTTCGCAACCAGAGTCGTCGACTGTGCATAGCCCATGCGTAGATTCCGTACTCGATTCTGCCAAGTGATATCCGACTCTGCCTTGGCCGGGACCGTTCATCTTAGGAATATCGTCATCACTATAATTCAAGAAGAATCTGTTCATATGCACGGACCGCTGCTTCTTTTTGGGGCCTATGTTCGCTTTCTCTTTATTTACCCTTCTCTCTAATGGCTCTATGTATTCCTTGCTTCTCCTCTCCCACTTCCCGCCCACCATGATCTCTCATGCAACTGTTGACGAAACCATTGGTGCGCTAACGATTGGATGGGGTCTGTCCTCTCTGTAGGTCCGGTTTTTTTGCCTGTCCCATATGGTCTGACCTCTTTCTTCTCATTCAGCTTTTTTGGCATCGTATGTGTCCAGGCATGGTCCTACTTCCAGCGATACCCGAAGGACAGCTTGTATTACAAATTACTTGTCGCCGCAATATGGCATGTGCCCTCCTCCATTTAATTCTTATGTCACTTATGATTTTGCTCCCCGAAGGTATCTCGAGGCTCTTCTGCAGGCCACAGTCGGTCATACTGTGTACCATTACGGTGTAACGTGCGCATGCGAATGTGCTGCCCAATTGATTTGTCCCAACTCATTCCTGCTTTATCAGATACTTTGGCAATCTCGGACTCCTCTATGACAAGCCCGTCTGGTACGATCTATACATCTCATCTCTTCCCATGTCGCTGAGTCTGACCCTCCACATTGCCTTCACGCTTGTTTAGGACGCAGGATGTATGTGATTACGCCTTGACATGTTGTGGTATCTTCAGGCTCTTGAACTGATTTGCGATGTCTTTTACTCTAAGGCTATTCTCATCCTTGGCGTGAGCCTTCGCAAAAACATGCTTTATCATTGCCTCACATATCATCTCATGCTCACATTAGCCCGTCCTATCTGCAATTGTTAAGACGTGAGTATTCTTCTCATGCGCAAATGTCGACATGTGCATACTCATGCCATATTCATGATTCATGTGACTACTTGTAGATGTTTCGCTTTCCGCCTGTGGAGATGTAAGTTGCTCATCTTCTCCTCATTTTGACCTCGGTAACATCTGTAAACCATTTCAGTCAGCGAACACAACTGCTTAGTGACAGGTGTCATTGTGAGTTTTCTTCCTCTGATGGTTTCCGTCGGTGTATGCTTACAATATTGTGTGCTGGTCGATCAGCTGTGCACGACCCTAAGTCAATTGAGTACGTTTTATGTGCCCTCCTGTTCATTTTTCCGCTCCCTCATGCCCCACGCTTACAGGTGTTGCGATTGGTACGCTGGCTTGCTCTCTATAGCCAATCTGTGATCTAAAGGACTGGTCTTCCGCTTTGCAATATTCGTTCGTTTGCGCAGTTTTATTGGCCAAATTGTAATTGGATCTCAGCTATCCGTCGATAAATTCGCTAACTCACATTGACAAACAAAAATGGCAGTGTATCCATAGAGCCGGCTGAGTTTCACGACTTAAAGGTACGCTCTCGACACCTGCGCTTCTCATATCGATAATCATTGAGAGACAAATTGCAGCTCGTAGCATCAATTGCGCTTGGACTCGGAACGGCCACTGACATTATTACTACTGGCGCGCAATCTATTTTGCTACACAGGATGCGAACGGGTTACAGTAGGTATGCCATGTATTTCTCGGCGGCATCAGCCTTCCTTCAGTTTTCATGTGCACTATATTCAGGTCTGATACACTTATCAATCGCCTCATCATACGCAATGTCAACAACGGTTTTCTAACTTGGTACTCCATTCAGTGCGCTGTAACTATATGTGAACTGATGACGTGTTCTATTATAAAGCGTGTTTAGTGTGACTTCTCTTATCTTGGTATGTGCAGAAGCATCTTAAATGGCCGTTATCAACTCATGTGGTACTTGCTCGTTCTTTTAACTGCTGACCTTTCTGCGTAGTGTATCACGATGGTCGATACTTTCATGACCTTAGGGGTGTATGTCTGTCTCTGTCAGCGTAAGTCTTCATGCAACTTTTTCCGTGTTTTCGACCCGCTGATCACTTCATCTCCGCAGTATATGCATTATCGTACATCGGAACGTATGCCCACTTGTTTCATTTCATCTCATCTTGCACCTGTCGACATGCGCGCCCATAGGCTTAATAACCGCCGTTTCGTGCAAGGCACGAATCTCGAAGAAGGCACAGAGCCAAACTTCTTGATGATAGGCAATCTCTTTGGACGCTCGCAAAACCGATTTAGTGGTGACCCACAACACGAGGCGAACATGACCTCAGTACGTCATCTGATACATCTAACTCCGCCTCCACCTTGTGACCTCCGTATCATATGACGGTGACGATGACAGTTGTTGAATACTGCCCCTGCTCAAAATAATCAGCTGATGGTTGGTGTACATCAAGAGGTTGATGTCTCGCCGTCCCCCGGATACGTATTCCAGTATGCCGGGACACGGTAAGAGTATCAAGGAGACCGCACAGTTGTTGCGAGGGCCTAGTTGGTTGTAGGGATAAGGGAGGGAACGAGTACAGTGATTGAAGGAGAATTTAATCGCTGGGAGGGAGAGAGCTGCGACTGGTAAGATCCAGTTGCATACGGAAAAACCGCACAGTATCTTGTTGGTATACCTAGTTGCAACCCCAATCCTCGTTAATGTGACGCATGGAACCGCTGACGCCCCTGCCATTATATCATTTATCCCGTGTATTTTGGCTCTGAACCTCCTGTTGTAACTTCCTATATATCTCGACCGTGGAACATAAACGTCTTATCCTTCGCTCAGCCTTCCCCTTGTCTGCCTGCTGCGCTCTTTGTCATCCTCCCACATCCACTTACTGTTGGAGTTTAAAGGTCTCAGTTCGTAGCACTCGCGCGCGCGGTGTCTGTAGATACTCTCAGTCTCTGCTTGGAGGACTGAGGAAAAAAGAGAGCACGACGTATGACTAGGTATATGTGAAATCTCGCTTGTTCTGTCACCCTGGCCGCTTGCGCATCGTAGGTGACGCCTCTGTGAGTGCGCGCGCATGTATGTATGCGCGTGCGCTGGTGCGCGATGCTGTTATTTACAACACTTACCCACACACCAGCAAAGCGGAACTTCGACGTACATCGAGTAGGCCGGGTTTCGTAACGTATCCCGAAGCTAGCTCGCTTCTCCGCGTCCTCTCCACCCTACCTCTGTCTGTGATTCCATTCTTCGCCTTCTTTTCTGTCCACGTCCACTATAGCGATATTTTTTCTTCCCACATATTATTTACCTTGTGGTTTTCTACTGTGTCTTGGGGTGTGCACTGTGCGTCGTGCGATATGTCATGTCCATCATTTGTGTTCCGCGTGCATCGTGTCTAATGTGTAGTTCCGTTATACGTTGGGCATGTGTACACGTGTTCTGCTCGTATGCGTCTGTACGTTTGCCATTCTGTTGTCTCATGCCGGATCACTCGCACTGTGCATGACTAACTGCAAAATAGCCCACACTCCATCCACTGCTGCAAGCACCCCCATCGCTGCATACCACAGAGCGTACTACGAGTCTCCCATACTAGTAGGAGAATAATTTTCTCTCATGAAATATGCCATCCTGTCGTTTAGTCCCGATGCGGACCTACCGGACAGATCGAAAACTAGGTTGGGGTCCTTAAAACTACAAGCTCCAACATGAAATTCGGCGGGACCCTGTGATTTATGGTTGGGGATCTGATTTCAAATGATTTCGCGCATTGCTGCAATTCTTTGAGAGAAGCGATACTAGAGCCGGAGAACAGCATGTAATATGGAAACCCTTGTCTGTCACCAAGGGCGATAGGCCTGGGATAGATACGGAAGGGATACAGACATGCTTCTTACGTGCGGCGCGCTTGAAGAGTTAGCTTACTTCCCCTCGTGCCTCTGTACATAAAGAGCTGCAAAATATTGAACGGACTGTAATATCATGCTCGGAACACTCTATCTAAATTCGAGATTGTGGTATCGTTCCCGATGGTCTAGAGGGCATTCAGCAGGAGAGGGGATATACACCACAATATAATTCGGAGCAAACCGAGCGGGAGCGTAACAGCGGGGGAACCACTTCTTCGGCTCTATCGCTTCGATGCTTCATGACATGACCATGTCGAATGCTGCTGTCGGCATCTTAAGCACTTACGGTACATAAATGCTACCGAAGACAGGCTCCACCCTCGTTTGATAAAATGGGTCGAGGGCTTCATACTGCAACACACGCAGGTTCGTTTCTAGCCACTCACATATGCCAGCACCCAGTACTGGTATACTGCTAGAGCCGCCGACCGTGCCAGCCAAACCATACTCAGTTCGAATCCTGCTTGTATCTCTCACATTGGCCCGGGCTTTGTCTTTGCGTTACGTACTATTCATTGCAACTCGCCGGTAACACGTTCATCTAAAGAATATGACCATCACCACATCAGCCATAAACCCGTCCAAAATGCTCATACTATTGATACTTCTCTCTCTGGCATTGTCCCTTCTGTTTCCCACTCTGTCTCCTTATCTACTCTTCTTGGGCTCGAGTTGTTCCTTCATTCTTCCTTTTCCCCCTTCTCACCCGTCATGGCCTCTCATGCAGTCATTAACGAGACCATCGGTGCATTAATGGTTGGATGGGGTGTATCCTCTCTGTAAATCCAATGTTTTTGCCCGATCTCTATGTCCTTTGACCTCTTTCTTCACATCCAGCTTTTTTGGCATAGTATGCGTCCATGCATGGTCCTACTACCAGGGATATCCTAAGGACAGCTCCACTTACAAGCTACTTGTCGCAGCATTGTGGTAGGTACTTTCTTATAGTTGACATACGCCTTACGTCACTTCCTCACGATGTAACTACACGAAGTTGTCTCGAAGCTTTTCATCAGATCGTAGTGGGTCACGTTGTATACTACTTCGGCGTAACGTAAGGATGAGACGACTCCACCTATCCGAATTGTTTCAGTTCATCTCTATGTTCTCAGAAACTATGGGAATCTCTTGGTCTTCCTCGACAAGCCTCCCTGGTATGATTCTGTACGTTACGTATCTGCCCATATTGCTGAACCCCCGATCCCCCACACTGCCTACGGGCTTGATTAGGACACACAGCGTATGTGATAGTGCACGCTGTGGTATCTATGTGCTCTAGGACTGATTCGGGGCATCTTGCCTTCTTAGGTTTCTATCATGCTCGGCGTAAGCTGAATATGCTTTGACGTCTTTTTCATCTCTGCCTCAAATATCTCCGTTTGCTCATACCAGGCTGTCCTTGGCACAATCGTGAAGACGTGAGTGTTTAATTCATACACATGTGTATGCACCCCCATATAATTATATTACACTTTCTACTTGCAGGTGCTTCGCTATCCGCGTGTGGCGACGTATGTTCCCTCACCATCTTACTATGTATGCTTCGATACAATGTAGACAACTGCACAGTAAGCAAACACAACTATTTCGTGACGGGCATCATTGTAGGTTTCTCTCTCTGCTCGTTCACGTTGCCGTATGCTCACATCCTTCGGTAATTATTGCTTAGATGAGCATGACCCTGGCCCAATTTGGTGCGTTTTATCTTCTTCCTTTCTCTGCTTCCTGATGTCCCAGTATCTTTCCAGGTGTTTCGCTTAGTACGTTTGTTTGGTTTCTGCTGTTGACCAGTAACTTGCAGAACTAATCTCTGGCTTCTGTTAATCGCTTTTATCGCGCAGACTTCTCAATCAAGACGTAAATGATTTTCGGATATATGTCATCACATTCGCTGATTTACATCGGTTAACAACAGGTTCTCAGTAGGGTTGGTGGACCTGAATAGCATCAAGGTACGTTCCTGACGCCTCGGCTTCTCAGAACCATAACATCTGGGCTGTAATACCTCCATAGCTCACAGCGACAATTTCCCTTGCACTCGGAACAGCTACGGACATCGTCACTGCGGGCGCGCTTTCCTTCTTTCTACACAGGATGCGGACCGGCTACACCAGGTGCGCAGCCAGTGACATGTACTGTTCCACCTTCCTTCTATCATACTACATTGAGGTCCGATACGCTCATCAATTGTCTAATTATATACACTGTCAATACTGGCGCTCTGACAAGGTACTCTATTCAGTGCGCTGCAACTGCATGTGAGCTGACGCACGTATTCAATTATGTAGCGCATTCAGCTTGACTACCCTTGTCTTGGTGTGTGCAAATATTATTTGTTAGCCATTTCGAACAGTCGCCGTCATCTCACACATCTCACATGGCACTTTCTTGTCCATGCTGACCTTGCGTGCATAGTGCGTCACCATGACTGATACTTTACTTAACTTGGCGGTGTACTACTGTCTCTGCAAGCGTAAGTATTTACGCATCTTTGTCTGTGTTCTGGCCCGTTTCTCACTTCACCTCCGCAGTGTATGCATTATCATACATCGGAACGTAAGCCTACTTTACCCATGTCATCGATCTTGCACCTGTCGACATGCACGCCCTTAGACTTAATAATCGCCGTCTCGTGCAAGGCACGAACCTTGAAGAAGGCACTGAGCCAAAGCTCCTAATGGGAGGCAACCTCTTTGGACGCTCGCAAAATCGGATTGTCGACGGCCTACAACGCAAGGCGAACTCGACCTCGGTGCGTCATCCGGTGCATTTACTACCTTGTGACCTCTATATCATACGTGCGCCGTCGATAGAGGTTGATAAGCACTGCCGCTGAGCAGAATCAACATCAGTCGGTCTATGTGCACCAAGAGTCTCGCCGTCCTCTGGAGACGCCCGTTCGTACGCTAGGAAATGATACGTACCCTGCGTAGGTGTTGCGAAGGCCTAGTTAGTTTCGGGGATAATGGAAAGTACGGCTACAGTGAGGAAGGAGAGAATTGTCACTAGCGAGATCCAGTTACTTGTAGATATGGAGAAGAAACCACACGATGCCTAACAGGCTCCACAGCTGCGGTATGTACGTCTCGTTCGCGTTCGCGTGTCAAATAACGAACTCTCCTATCGGCGTTCATACCCGCATCCCCAGCAATAGTTTCCCTATTATTACAGAAGCCACAATCACAACATGCTACCTCTTTAGACAGCGCATGCGCAGGAGCTGCATGTCATATCCATATCTATGCATTGTATCCTGTGAACCTTGTCCATGGAATCGCCGGCTGTCTTTCTACCTTGTCCCCGGAATAGCGCGACGAGCTATGACGATGGCTGACCAACTAAATGTGCAGCGCATGCCCCCTTCTCTGGCACGTAGGGCGAGTGGAGAGCAGAGTGGATTTGTATTCGATGACAGAGAGCGCGACTTCATTCTTCAACCTGTCATCTACATCTTTTCTTTCGTTCCCCAACGTCTCCGCTGCGTGCGCGGAATCATCGTTATTGATCCAGCAATCAGTCATAGTATGAACGGCTCATCGCACCAAAGCGCGCATGCGTGACGAATCACTGATGATCAAGCAGAACGGGCCTATGATATGGGGTTCCTAGGCCAGCCAGAGGTCCTAGTGATCTGGAACCACGAACATCGCGCCCATGCTCAGGCTGTGACTCAGACACTAGGACTGCACAAAACAGTACTAGTCGCTTGCTTAGGTCTTCCATTGGTACTGCCATATCCTGGCTAAAGCTGTATTCGTGTTTCAACATTCACTCTCTGTAACTCGAGTACAAACGGAGTCGAAAGTTTGTCACGAACATATAGTCCGACATTACCCCAGTTCTAGCATAAAAAACACAGCGCGCGCCACAGTATAAGATCCTCGACTCGTTAGATGGTTAAACAAGCATTCTACCCATCCCATCTCCTTTGATTATGTGCTATAAGCGCCCAAGTTGTCGACAACAGTTAGAGAAGGTCCGCGGCCATGGGGCCCGACCATCAAGCCAAAGAAGCAGCTCCCGGGAATTAGTTCATTTAAAGCACCAGCGGAGATCCTGTGTAGCAGCCATTTGGGAAACATTACCAAACTCAGCGAACGACTGTGGGAAGTCGGGGTTTTGTAAAGAGGTCTCTTCGTCGGGAGGTGTTGGTGCCTAAATTTCGAGACGCAAAAAGCTGGCAGTCTTAAGAGTGTCCAAAGCCATTGTTAGAGTTAAGGGGCTTCGTTCGGGCACATGCGCAGGCGGGCACTGTAGGAATATCTATAGTATGAAATGTTGGAATAACAAACTGGCGCATGTACGTTATTTGTTTTCAGCCGCATGATGCAGATTTGTCAGTACTGTACAGTTTCGAACTTTCTTTTGTTGATTCCTAGTATAGATGTCTTTCCTTCCGTCATTCTGGGTATGCTTGACTGAGTTTGTGTGCTAGCTTGCTGGGATTTACAATATGAAATGAGTGAAAATTACAATAAGAAACGACTAAGTAGACTAATACTGACCTTAGTCTCTTCTCTGAAGACTGAGGGATATGGAATTTTATATGCTTCACCTGTTTTGTCACCCTGGCCACTTGCACGTCGTTAGCGACGCCTCTGCGTCCTTGCGCACATGCGCATGCGCTGCTGCTGTTCGCAACAATCATGCCAGAGGTACCCGAGGGATGCAAGTTTTACTTTCTACCAGCTGAAAATTTAAACTCTTCCTGCTTGGTGAAGGTCAGATAGATATATAATAATATTCCACTGATTCACACACCCAAAATGGAATCAGGCAAGAGATAGCGTTAAAACTATATTTAAAGCAGCAAGTGTTTATAACCAAAGCCACTCTGCTAGCAGGACTAGGTACCCGACATTCCAAAAAGAGAGTGAAGAAATTTCGACGACAATGGTACGACGCCCGCGCGTGCAGCGCGCTTGTCCTGGACAAGAGCAGCCCGACAGGGGGTAATTGCATGCAGATGTACGTACAAAGTAATTATACCCCCCCCCCAAGGACCAAACCCGGCGGCGGCCCGATCTCGAATTCCAACAGAGAGAGCCACAGATTAGATGCCAGTGGCCAACCCTCTTACCTTTCAAGCATTGCTGTGAACAGTATTCGTTGTGAGTCGCTGAAACATGGAAATAGATAGTGACTAGCATGTCCAACGAAGTAGATACTTTCGAAAACCTGAGGTACCGCTGTTTGCTTGACCCACGGTTTTGGGTGTGTAAATTAGGACATCATCGTATCTCTCTGGTCTTCAACAAGCTTGAATATTAAACAATTTCAGCCTGTGAAATTGCATACATCACGTACCCTTTATTGGAATATTGGGATTTGTGGCATCGTTGTGGTTGCGAGCTTACACGTGAGCGCGTGCCAGTGCTGTAGGGACAATGGGTCGTGGGTATATAAAGTTGTACCTTTTTGTTGTATTTCCCTTGCGCGATTGCCCCAGCACCCCCCAGCCTCGCCTAGGACAACTTGAAGCGCGCGGGCGTCATACAGTTATCGTCGAAACTTCGTCACCCCTGACACGGCTGCGGATCCTCGTGAGACCGCCAGCTTCTCGTTCCTCGGACACCTACATTTTCCGACGAGGGTGCAGTACCTCCTTTCGAGAACCCGACTTCCCACAGTCTTTCGCTGAGTTTGGTAAGTTAGCCTTGTTTCCCAAATGGCTACCAACACAGGATCTCCTGTTGGCGCTTACAGGTTTCAATGGAGTCATCTCCGGGGACCGCTCAGGCATTTAGGGGGAATGTTCATTTGATCAAATAGGTTGAGACGTCGTGCTGTAGCAGATCAAAGGCGGAGTTAAATGCAGAGCAAAGCAACTAAAATGGTAAGTAAGAGTGCCAGTGGAACGATATAGTGAGTGCACGTCAGTCACATGAATCATGCCTTTGATGTGATGATACAGTGCTTTATATACGTTGTACTGCCACTAGATTCTGTAACGTCCCTTCAACGCTAGTGACTACATCTACTAGCCAAATCGCGCACAAACCATACCCTATGCGAACCTCGGCGAAACACTC
>QLPM01003066.1:0-13943 GCA_003314695.1 Albatrellus sp. MG142
TGTGGCCTCTTCACCAGGCAGGAGAAGGCCCTGTGCAGTGACGCAGTTCAGAGAATGACGACCAATGTGTCAGAGGATCACTCACTTGCATCGGCTCAATTTGAAGCCATTCGGGGTCTGTTGTTCGGTGAGCCCACAAAGCCATGACCAAAACTGCCTAACATACGGACTGGAGTATTGAGATCATGAGGGAGGAAGCGGAAGGCGCCTGGTGTCGTCCCGATATTCTTCAAAGTCAAATTATGTGAAACCGCGTGTTCGTATCTGATTTTGTTGAATCTCCGATATCCGTAGGCAAGAAGAAGCTTACGAGACAGGCCCAAAGATGATCATTGTGTTGTCCAGGTACAGGATTGGGGTGTCCTTGACATCCCCTAGATCTAGATTTGTTACGGATGACAGCAGATCGTTTGCAGCTGCATCCAGTGAGAGCCTGTCGATAATTGGTGCCTTACGGAATTAATTAAGTCATCATGCTGCCATTGGCGCAGTAGGGTAGGTGGAGTAGATGGAAGATTCAGCAACACACCGAAATGGAAAAATCGGCAGACACAGGCTTGTGGTCGCTCATAGTAATATGTTGGTGGCTGTTGTATGCGAGTTGGTGGACGGAGACATAGGGAGAAGCCATGTGCAAGATCCGGTCCGTCCAAGCTGGTTTCCGCCTGCTGAGAGTGTGAGGACATGGTCAGTTCAAGGTACGAGATGATGTACTTGATGTCGTAGCCAAGCCCATCAATGGGTCCGGGGTTGAAGCGATAGGTCCTGGATGAGCGTATGAGGAATTGTGGTCAACAAAAGAGACGATTGTGTTAAGACAGTACGGAGGAAAATTAATTGGATGTTCCTGGAAACCTTTGAAGGCCTTGCTGTGATTAATTGACCCTCGAAGCTAATGGATCAGACGAAATGTCAATCTTTGGCCGTTCAATTCCACATGTATCGCAAGACGTACCTGATCAAATTCCAATAGCTTCTTCAATCCCTGATCGTCAGATGACGTAGCCAGCAAAGCACGGACATCTGTGTCGGGCAAGTCAACCCTGTAGTTCAGGTCTACATCCATCGAGTGAGCTGAAAGAAACTCCTTCTGCAACTAAAGACCTACCCCCCTACAGACCAACGGTATGCTAGTTGTGAGAAGCTTTACTCTTATGACATGATGAAGATCGGACACATACAAGCCAGAAGAGTGCGTCTGACTCAAAGACGGTGAGAAATGCACCCTCACGGTCATGATGGGGTACGTAGTGAGCACGCGGTCCGAATGAAAGGCGGCGCGATAGGTCATGGAAGTCCGCATTTCTTCTTTCTAACATCTCCTCAGACGCCGCCAGATGAGAGTTGACAAAGGTCAAATCGATAGGGCACGGTGAGGGTGCAACGTGCGTAGGAAAATGCTGGAAGGTCAGACGTATCGCAGTTGCACCTTTGTTACCCTGTACGAAGTAGATGTTCTAAGGGGGAAAATATTCAGATTCAAGATTCCTACCATAATACCCATGATACCTGCTCCAATGGAAGTGGTCCTGATATCGTAGACACAATTACGCATGTCCTTCTTGATGAAGATGATCAAAAGCATGCCGACCAGTTGCTTCGATACAAGCTGCAGCCATAAAATATCAAGAAGTGTTCTTAATAGACACACCGCAGTTAAGAACAGCTTGCCTTATCATATAGTTCCATCTTCTCACCCAAAGCAGCCATGATGGCAAGTGTCCACGCATCCTCTCGTAGTGTTTTAGTGGAGTAAAGCAACGCTTCCGCCGACAAGTCAAGTTCTTGAAACGCAGTGACTAGAATATCTGGATCAGTTCCCTGACAATCATAATCTTGTGAATGCGGGTTTGAAAAATTATCTAGATACTTGTGAGGGATCGCTCGTAGACAAACTTGTGACAAACACGTTTACTGTCTGATGATGCCTTTCTGGACTCCCCTAGCGACGAGAACATCTTCTGCGAAGGAGAAGTAGAAGTATT
Source organism: Albatrellus sp. MG142 (assembly GCA_003314695.1). NCBI lineage: Eukaryota > Fungi > Basidiomycota > Agaricomycetes > Russulales > Albatrellaceae > Albatrellus > Albatrellus sp. MG142. The sequence goes on from QLPM01003066.1 coordinate 1,986, forward strand.
GGACTCTGTATGTCGGTCCCACCCGACCCACGCTGAAAGGTCCTGCGAAGGCAACTTCCCATTCACATTGAACGTCCCAAGCCGTAGGCTGTCAATCATTATGTGTGATTTCCAGAGGATGAAATATAATACAGATACTGAACTCACCGAAGACGTGTCGGTTGAGAATCCGTGCGTCCCACAACGCGTGACCGCTGGTGAATCCAGTCGTTGCGAATAGCAATGAAATCAACAGCATCGTTCCCTGGAATTCCTGCAGCTCCACGCGACAGACCGATATGAAGGGGTTGGAGTGTGTACCTCAAATCAGAGGGTGGAATAGCTGACATAGTTGGTGTCATAGCAAATAGTGTAGGATATAAACACACCTGATAGCCATGAGAAAGGCTTCCACTCATACGGAGTCAGCCAAGAATGGCTTAGATTTGAGGAATCTATGCAGGACGAATTCATAGTCCAATCTTAAAACGTGTGAAGCGAACAGGATGGAACGCACCGGCCAAACGCGCCAAGACCTCGCAGCTCGAAACGAACCCATCCACTTTGACATCGTCATGGACAAAAGTAAACATCTTGTCTTCACCCCAGTAAATTTGAACACACGTTCTTGGATCTACAGTACGTGACTTAGGCTGAATCGTTATTGGGCCACAAACGGCCTCAAATTATTCCTGGTAATCACGGACCTTGATACTGCTGTAACCCGCTGGCAAGCCCAGGAATGCCATCCATAATCTCGCCGAGATCTCTGACTAGCACTACCTCGAACTTGACATCTTTAGCGACTGGAAGAATACGATGGATGGTGTACCTCGGGTCGCCCACGCCACCCGGTGCATCGTCGCCGCGTGTAAAGATGAAGATGCTTGTCAAGCGCACACATTAGACTTTAATGGAAGATCAGAGTCAGAAGTGCAAGTCACCTGCCCAGTCTGTCTGTCTTGGAAGTAGGATGATCTTTGTGGGTCACAAGAGCCACCACAGCACTGTACGTTTCGAAGGCCGGATCATCACTATCAGCCGATTTCGACGCATTAGTACTACTATGGTGTGAAACATTGATCAGCTGTAGCCGTCTGTGCTCGATGACAAAACCTGTGTGAGAAGTGTTCACAGATTCTGTTGGCCGCAGTGTGGACCGAATTCGTTCCAGGTCAGTAGACATTACTTCAAGTGTGAGATCTAGACGAAGCGTTGGCTAAGCATATGCGCCTGGTGAGCATGAAGACCCGCCAGAATAAGAATTGCAGGTTACCCTACGTTGAGAAAGAGATCTTTGGAATACTTGCGGTATATATATTGAGTTCAGATCCTACACTCGAATCCACAGCATCAACTGGACATGTCATTACATAAGGTGGAGATGACGTCAGTGCGCACACTGCATATCAGTATACAATCCTCGGCTGTCATTCGATGTTATCTTAGTCCCCTTCACATACCTTATACAAGGATAGTTCGACGTGTGTACGAGCTGAAGTCAAGGACCAAAGAGACATCTTGACGTGTTTATCATGGAGATGATGAAGCTCGAGCTGTTTCTCAAACTTACTGCGGAACACCTGAGTGCTGCGGAATCAGTACGGATATTCCATGCGTGCCCTTTGCTCCACTACTTCGCTGTTCCGTCACGCCAACATCTTTCCGTGGCTTCCGACAAGGCTTCCGTGCGGTCCGCTGATCTTCAGCACTGATATGTTTGTCTCGAACTGAATAAGGATGACATCCGAATCCGGCATTAGGTACCTGAGTGCCCTGAGTCCCTGGCACTAGGACAGTAATTGGGTAGTGGAACAGATCAGCAGCAACATTAATGGGGTGGCATGCGATTGTCGCTGTAAAACTATTGAACTGTAAACTTCTGTCAATGCTTATAGTACACTGCAGGAGTGCTCTATATGACATTCACGCAACTAATTGTGACTGCTACGTATCCAACAGCCTGATAACGACCTAGTGTACTCTTCGTAGATACTACCTGTAGAAAGTTCAAGTCAATTACATACGCGTTCAGATAAGCCGTCTACATGTGTTTCAGTGTTGTGCACACCTGAAGCTTTTAGAAAACGCAGCTGAGAGCCCATTATTAAACTATTGAAAGGCAGAAATAATTCAAAGTGCAGCGATACAGAATTACGCGTGGCGAATAAGACGTTAGAGATAAATGGGGGACTGTGTTCGGTGGATGGAAGTAAATCAGATGGGGGCATGGGTACCTTCAAACATGAACATAACGACCGCATGTCCTAGAGCACATAGAAAAGTGACGCACAAGTCGTTCACGGCCGTCTTCATGGATGCCGGCGCAGTCTGCGATGGAACTGAGACTGTCTTGGCTGGCCTGAGGCCGCCGTAGACTCGCTATTCTTTCGCGAGTTAATCACCCGCGAGAAAAGTGCTGACGTCCAGAAGAAGCGGTCCACGAAAGCGCGGGGTGAGACTGATGACTTCGAGACGGTTTTCTCGGGCAGGATGGCTACAGGATGGCCCTGAGATCCCGTGGTGAGGATCAGCACAGCAACAGCAAAGACATGGAGGATGAAGCTAGTGAGGCGCATGTCGGTTTTGTACAGTCAAGCTATGCCTGTATAGATACGCACATTCAATGTGCTGGACAGTAGAGCTGAGCAACTCTACGCATACCAGTTATGTGTTGCTTGGGGGCAAAAGTCTGAGCCTCTGAGCATAAGGCGACGGAACAATACCGAGGTACGGAAGTTTGCTCCCCACCGAGATTATATAGACATGAGAGGCACCGCAAAGCCAGATCAAATCAAATACGGACGTTCTCTGAGAGTGTCGGAGGGACAGGTTTGGTTCCGTCAGGCAGGCAGAAAGGGCAAAGCGCTCAGACGGAAGCAGAAACGGGGCGATTTTTAAATCATTTCATTTAACGAGGTGCTGTGCGCATGACGACGGAAGAGTCATAAATCACATGTTACGTGAGGTGTTTTGGTGCTCTCGGAATATATGTGTGAAGCATGTTTCCAGTGAGGCCGACTTGGCCTGAGTGGCTGAGCAGTGGCTGAGCCCCGACGACCTCGGGCAGCGCTAGCACCACGCCACTCCCACGTGCCGCTCCCGTGTCGCTCTTGAACGACATTCACCGACACTTGCTTCATCAATAGTGAGCCCCTATCATATCCTGGGAACTAATATGGTCTCCATGATGTGGGCAGCGTTATAGTCTAATGACAAAACACAGCAAGAATAATACTGCATCGTCCATCTTTTCGTATGCGGAGTACAAGAAACTCGACTATGGAACGAAACGAGTGCGTTGTTATTCACTTTCGCCGTGCATCGTGTCATATTGCTTCCGTAGCAACGCTTAGGGAATGAGTCCATGCGGCGATTTGACTCTTGTGCCCTTTGCCTGCAACGAGCGAGAGAACCCGTGGCCTGCCACGAGGGTCACCTGTTCTGCAAGGAATGCGTCTATGCCGATCTCCGTAAGTTTAATTTACCGTGGGGTACACGTGGTGACTTACGGACATCATAGTGATACAGAAGAAAGACATCAAACGGCAGAAAGAGAGGCTGGAGGCACTCAAGAAGGAGGCGGAAGAGGAGAGGGCGCGTGGCAAGGCAGCTGCGCGGGAACGCGTGTTGGGAGAGTTTGAGAAAGGGCAGCTCGGGCTGGCAGCTACGGCAACTACCAGTTCTGGGGCAGATTCCAAAGAGCGTACGTATTCTGTCGTGTTCAATTCCACCCGAGACGCCGAATTTGGTTATACAGCACGAGGGGCCAAGCGCAAATTCGCATTCGATATATCAGCCGCAGAGAAAATTGCTCAGGAAGCCGAAGAGGCCGCTCTCCGCCAGATCGAGCGCGAGCAGGCGGAGGCTTTGAAGAATAAGCTGCCTGATTTCTGGCTGCCGTCGCTGACGCCAACCTATACATCAAGCGGCCCTCCGTCTTCGCTTAAAGACGTCAAAGTGCAGACAACATGTCGTGGCGGGAACCCTGCGCACTCTATTGGGTATATTCCTTGCGATGACTTATACTGCCCTCGCTGACACTCCTCAGGCTGAAGAACTTAGTACCCGTCAAGTTCAGTCTACTTACAGATTCGAGTTCAGCAACGCCTGAGGGCGACAGGTCGAAACCCAAGCGCGAAGACGAGCAGGATCCGCTATGTCCTTCGTGTAAGAAGAGACTGTCAAATAGTATTCGAATATTCTGTTCGCCCCTTCTTACTCTCTCGCGGTATATCCTAGTCAGACTGATTTTAACCGGTAATCAGTGATGAGACCTTGTTCTCATGTGACCTGCAAGACGTGTACAGATACCCTGGTCAAGCCAGCTAAGCAATGTGTCGTATGCGACAAAGAGCTGGTAGAGAAAGACATCATCGAATTGAAACGAGAGGGTATGACATTTTGACATTAACTTGGTGCTGTTCCTGAAACTTGATGGTGTTAGGCACCGGCTTCGCGGGTGGAGGCATGGCAGAAACCTCTAAGACTGGTGTAGCTTTTCAGGGGTAATCTGTTTGGACTTCATTTGCGATGCACACAGCTATTGCTTTTCGCAAAGAGTCATTATGTCTGCACTCGCGAGCCCTTGTCCTGCTTCTGGACTGCACTTGTCACGAAGACTGACACATCAGCGCTGATAACGAGCGACATTCGTTAGTACTAAACCAACCACATACAACATCAAGGATGGTGAGCCCTTTCATCCTGTCGCTACTTAGCCGACATTAAGTCAAATGTACTTTTATACTCTCTCTGCCACTGCTGTCATATGGATGCGATGAGACGTTCTCAAACCCATGGTTTGCTTGCACCATATTTTCGTGCGTGCACCGGGTTGTGAATCCCCTTGACAATGGTCTGGTCTATTTTACTTTTTTCCACCTTCAAAAAAATCTGTCCTGTGATCTCATTTCGCCTTCTGTCGATCCCCAGCACTACACTAGCGAGTGAGAAGATTTCGACAAGTCACGCTTCCCTTAGCTTCTCTATCTTGATTCGAAGCGTTTTTACGAAATTCTAGCAGCTGCTTCGGTGACGCAAGCTACGTACAGGGAACTACTCCAGTACGTTATGGTGCACACATCGTGACCTTGCGCTTTCTCACACGGCATGCCAATGATCGGGGAACGGTAAGCGATCACGAAGGTGTGGTACCCCATAAACACTCCGTAACGTAGTTGACAGGATGGTATGAACTCTATTCTCTTCGCTGTACTACATCGTCACCCTGGCCGTAGCGGACACGTTGTTCCCCTTGCTAGTTGCTACACACGGACGAAGGCCACCTGACATCAGCAGAGGGCTCGGACATGTCTATTTTTTTGCGTTACTCAAGCATTCTGGCATGACTTAGGACACTGACATATGCATGCTACAGACCAGACCTGTGGTATGCAAAGCAATAGTAGCCTGGTGTTGTTTACCGACGTATCCCCAGTTAAATATGATCCTAAACCACTGGCATGCGGGTTCGGAGACGAGAACGCAAGCAATTGTCTCATATATACCATATATTGAAAGAGGGGGCAATGGAAGAGATAGCCAGGGGTCGCTGTTGGTGCCGCACTCGACAATATATCCGGTGCACTTGGGTAAGAAAGTGGCATTGCTGGCATGTCTGGCAACGTGTGAGACTACGTCTAAATTAAACTGCAGTAGCTCTATCACGATGTCGAAGCTTACGTCTTGATTGCCCCAGGCAGATTATGAGATCTGATGTGTTGCTGCGTGTCGCCGGAGATGACTTCACTTATTGTGCTATCAGATAAGATATCGATTGGGGAACGTGGCGTGCGCCGTGACCGCCTCTCAGCCCTTCGCAGCGACAGCCTCCCGCCTTACTATCCTCCTTAATATCTGCAACAACGGCGAGCACGCATGGATTGCACAGTCAGCACCAGCACCTCCACTATCCGCGCGCTACATACCCCTCTCGACTCCTCGGCCCCAGGCGCATTGTCGCAGCCCTCGTCTCCGCGCTCAAGCACCTTGCCGTCCCCGCCGGACAGCCCGTGTTCCATATCATCCTTCCCGTCCTTATCCTCTTCATTCTTCTTCTCCTCAGCAGCAGCGAGTCCCCCCCATCTCCATTCTCATCACGACCATAGCAGAGATTCGACTCAGGGGTTGATCATCCCCTCTCTCACGTTGCCATCCGCCCTCCATCGCCCCACAACATACGGAAAGACCCTTGGCGATGTGCGACTGCTGGTCCTGTCCGATGATGAGGCAGGCGGCTCATCCTTGTCGTCCATGATCCTTGAAGGAAACGAAGATATTGTGGATGTCTCAGTGCCAGAGAAGACGGAGCACGGAACTGTTACCAGAGCTTCAACCGACTGGATCGAGCATCGTGACGCTCATGGCCTTGAAAGATTCGAGCCTTCTCACAACGTAGAAATTCTCGAGATAGCGAGCTACAATGCTCGTGAACATGTTGACGTGCGTTGTTCTCCGCACAAACTTTCTTCATCACACTTATTTGTGATGCAGGCCGAGGCCGTTATCAATGCCGTGCTGTCAATCATCCACGCACCATTCCACGATGTGTCTGACATTATCAATCCCGAGTGCTCGCCGTCTGCCTTGCTATCAAGCTTCCTGTCTTCTCCCTCCTCACCTCTGTATACTGCCTTGATTCTCGTAACTGCCAGTATGTTTCTGATATATCTACCCTCCAATTGACATGATAGAGTTTGGTTTCCCCCAGGTATCACTCCCTTAGACCGCGTTCTTATCGACAGGCTCTTCGCACACATACCCATCGTCGTCTTCCCGCCGACGGGTAGCCATAGTCGTATCCGGCTGCATCTGTCTATGTTCCGGCCCGCGACCGCATTGGCCCTCCGTACGGGCCTTTTCCGCTCACCAGAGACTCTCGCATCACTCCGTGTCGAAGCCTCAGATCGCTTTCTGCGCTGGCGCGAGGTCGAGCGTGCCGTGCGTTCCGTACACCGCGCGCACTCAGCCGTCTCCGAAGGCCGCCTGCTTCATGACGCAAAGAGCACCCAGAAGATACAGACACTAAAACACAAGGACCAGAAACAGGCGTGGAACAAAGCGGCATGGGAGGCTGAGTGGGACGCGACGCTGTCGCGAGATGTTGCACGTCGTCTGCGCCAAGCTACCGTCTCTGCAGTGCGTCCGCCTACCATCCGCGGCTCGTGTGCGCCCACGCCGTATGACCCACTGCACCTGCCGTCGCTCTTTGCGTGCTCCTTCTCATTGCTCGTGCCACTCAGACAGCGGATTGCGAATGCACAGCTCTCGGGCGTGCGGCTGGGGGTCATGCTCTTCGGCGCGCTGTGTGCGGGCATTGGGATTGGACTCGCTCTGCGAAGCTGAGAAACCTTATCTGTAGTCATGAGGAGCTGTTACGCCGCGGTAGGGTATTGTACTACACTACCATGTTATAAAGGGGAGTTATGTATCCTTAGCACTGTTTTGTGCCATGTCCATTAGCCGCATACTATAGTCTGAATCTCTCGTTTCCCGTCTGTCGTTTATGTCTGGTCCGAGTTGGAATCATGTCTATGCACCACCTGTCTGTGCACTGGTGCGAAGACGCTTCGGTTCTCAGAACTCCGCTGGCTTTCGAGCTCGTACTCATCTTCCCTTGCAACACGGGTCCCGCCCCATCCCGACAGCCGATCGAACTGATCAGCTTGATAGTCAAAACTGCCCAGTGTACAGCAAAGCGTCTGCTCACGCGCATGTATCGTGCAAGAGTCCTCATCCCCTTCGACGCCCCGCTCGCTAGCGAGCCACTCTGCGTAGCGCACTAAAGCCAATCCGTGAGCGTCGGCATCTGCGTCGTGGAAGTAGACAGACACTTGCCAAGTGTTGATCATGTGTTGTGGGGGAAAGTGGCAGTTGTGTCCTGCCCGTTTGCGTGATGGCGCTCCTATCCGCGAAGGTTGTCGCCTCGCGTAGTAGCGAGTCGCGAAGGGATTGCCGGACATTGAGCGAGCCGAGGAAGGAGTTGATGTACACTGTATGAATGAAGGGGGGTCTCGGGGTTGCGGATCGCACAAGCTCGAGTCAGGGCTCACATTTGCTAACAACGAACCACAGACCCCAGCCGACAAACTTGGAACTCAGCGAGGAGATGGTCTCAGGAAAAGTAGAGATATCGTCGGTCAGAAGCTTGGGGGAATTTGATCAGTACCTACAGTCATCAGGATCGCGAGAGCCCACACGCTGTCGGCGTCGAGGTTAGATAGGTACTGTAGCATGCAGTATATAAGTGCGACGACACCTTGTTAATGCACCTGAAGTGACCGTGTACGCCATAATATCGTAGATGATGGAGTTCGTCCTGAAGAATTGGTGAGTTGGCAGAACTGATTCGGTTTCGAATGACGAAACCTCTTGACAGCGGTGCGATTTTTCCACAACAGGGCAGATATGAAGATTGTGATTATAATATCTGAGCCGGCTGATATTCCCAACAGAGCGTAAGTCACATTCTTCGAAGGTGTCAGCAATAACTTGAAGGACGAGCCGATCTTTGCTCAGCTCACCGCAGTCCCAAATACGACAGCGAGTGTTGTCACTGATCTATGAAGGCCTGAGTACATGACACATATAGCGGATTGATGATGGACGATTTACTGTCTCGATATGAAGTCTCAACATCCACTTGACGTCAGTTCAGCTGCTCCTACGGATCAGACCAACTCAGAAAACTCACAAACAGCGAGGACTGCGTGTGTTCGGCAGACAGCAGAGTACGTCCAGTCACGATACAGGATGACATATAGAGTTCGGTATCGCTCACCAAATGCAACTAGGACAGGCAAGACCTATAGTTAAGGAAGAATCAGAGCTGTGAAAGGTGTCACCTGTCCTGCTACATACCGCCACCCCAGTAAGCAGTAAGTTAGAGTGACTGACTACAAAGCTTTCCTCAGCAACACCAAAGACGGACATAAAACAGAGATTCACGTGTCCAGATGCGGTAGCAGTAGAATCTGCGTGAGAGGCGTCTATAAATCTAGCTTCCGAATCTCTGCGTTGCATCGACGGACAAGCTTACGAAAACCTGAGTGACAAACTGAACGACATCGTCAATGATGATAGGGTGATGTTTGAGTAATGTTACCAACCGTCACGAAGCCATACACCTACAAAAAAAAAAGGATAAACCAATGTGTTGCGATGAATGCACAGAACCCACAGACAAAGACCTGGTTTAGTCGAATTGATGATTAGCATATGGCCCTGTGTTCCGTCACGATCCAATATACGACCTCACACATACGACGTACCAAGGAAAGCGTTCGTTGATTAAATTCGTCAAGCCATCAGGCCCTGACGACAGAGTATGTATAATGCCGAAGACACCATATGGAATTACGATGGTGTGCAGTGTATCCAAAAGCCTTCGATGAATATGACCTCATTGACTACTTGGATCATACGTTGGAGATCAAGACCCACCATAGGAGAACGACCTTGACTCGTATCAACGGGGAAAGTGGTACAGCAAAGGACCGATAAAGACACACCGAAAATTTAAGTAATATACGGTCCTCGGGGTACGATGTGAAGTACATGTACGCTTGCGCCAACGTCACCCCATACAGGCTGCATGCGAGGACAATATTACTTGATAAACATACGTCCCAGCCAGTGCTAGTATATCTAGTATTGAGAACTCACATCGAAACGACGTACATGCCTGAGTACAGCGGAGCAAGCTCATTGTGAAAAGACACCAGAGAACTCGACATCTGGTTTTAGGTGGAAAGCTTAAATTTGCGTAATATCGGAGACGGTAGAAGAAAATGGGCCTGCCGAGATGTAACTCAGAGCCAGAGTAATCTGTTCTTAGTTGATAGTGGAGAGCTGTGCCGTTTTGTGTCCCTCAGACTGACGAATTCATTGCATATATAACCTGAGTGAAAAGCGCCGGATGCCATGACTCAGGCCATTGATCAAAAGGGTGTCACATCAAAACCGTTTCAGAGCCGTGTTTTACAGTCACTGGAGGGAAATGCTGAAGCCATACTGTAGATACCATAGAAGGCATAGCATTCCACATTAGTGCTAACCGAGTCAAGTTCGGGTGACGCCAAGGCTGTACTGGCAGTATTGGGCACATTTGACTTGATGACTATCAACGGATATATACGCCACGGCCAGAGGATTGACACAAAAAGAAGTGATGCAAATCTACTCATAGATGATTTGAGGCACCCACATAGTGTCTACACCGGACTGCAAAGCAAAATACCGAACAGCGAGATTCATGAAATAATTAAGCGCGGGGGATATTGGGCGCTTAGCATGACCCAAATATGCCCGCAAGTTTTGGTAGTCCGCATAGTGCGAGCAAGAGGGTGCGATTGGTATCATACATGGGACGGTACAGCGGTCCAACACCAATGCAGAGCGTGCAGGGCGTTTCAAAGTCGAGGGGCATCGTGTATGACGTTGGGTTCGTCTTTCCGCATCAAGCCGTCAGAGTCGGTGCTTGACAGTCGCTGGGATCGCCAGTGATGTTAATGTTTCGCTCAAAAGACGAAGGCCGGTTCATTTACCGAAGCAAAGTTGGCCATGTCGTCGTGTTGACTACCCACAGCTGTCGACATATTCTGGGAAACCCGGCTAAAGTAAGCTACCCCTACAGAAAGAATACTCAGGGGTGGAATCGTACTTGTGACTCATCATGATAGCTTGCTTGGTGGGGATGTGACGCAAACTCCATTCTGGACATCGGATTGACAGTGGGTTGATGAGAGCCGCGCAAGTTGTCTCTCAGCTGTCTCCTCGTGTTTAAAGCAGCCAAAAACGCATTCTGATGTACTGTATAAATGTCATGCTCTCAGAAACAACCAAAAGATGGGTTATCTCGATTGAAGCGTACGTTTTCCATTTATAAGCCAGAAGCCCAGTGCGATAGTAGTTTTGGACGTAGCGTACTGTCGTAGATGATGAGTTCAAGTGTACTCTAATAAACCTTAGGTGCGAACGTACCATTAACAAAATAAGCATTGCCCAAAGGCTGTAAGGAAAGGGTTAAATTGAGGCAATAGAGTTTACACTGGCCACTGGCGCACATACCTAGTCATAGCGCTGGTCGAAATTGTATAAATGATCAGATTGTTGATAATAGACCTTGTCCTGAGTCGAGCATCCGAGCATCAGTAATGACGGAAATGTAGGGGCAATGACATAGGACCTTTTGAAACCGGAGTGTCTCCTCCACAGGAAAACGGAAATGGTCGCGCTGATATAAACATCACTGGCCGCAGCTATACTTAGCAATGCATAGATCTCTTGCTTCAAAGAAAATGAGACGAGGGCCGGTACGAGATGCTGTGTGACCGACCGACATGTGTAGCGCCTCTTCTGCGCGCTGGGTGAACCTGAACCAGAGGTGAAGTAAGCAAGGTACTAGCACCCAGCGAATTATACTGACTGCTGTACAGTGAAATCTGTGGTTCCAAAATCATCACGTCAGCGACGGATGTCTCGACATACTCGAGACTCACGGAGCCCAACCCCTGCCAAAGCAATTCGAGTCAAAATGATAGTTTCTGAACAAATGATCTTACCGGTGTTGACTAGTACCGGCAGTGCCTACACGAGATCAATAGGACGACATCGGAATGTGAGACTGATACACTGTTACCACAGTTATTGTTAAAACAGGACTACGATCGCTGACTGAAATTCATGAGATTTCGATAGCAATCTAAGGCTGCTGATATCACGCACGTCTCCATATTCTGAAACAGTAGAAGCTTTGCATCGAAACTGGTAGTGAATCTCAATTCTCATCTCTATATATCGGGACGCACCTTTTGACCAGATTTTCGATGAGACACTAAGTGCGCCACGAGAATAAGTTGCATTGTGCAATGCCTTGGTCTAGTGCACTCACTGCAACTAATCCAAAACTCTAGGAATCCGATCATCTGTCAGCAGGTGCTGGGATTGCAGTATAAGTGACACTCACTGGAATTGCCC
>QLPM01003090.1:0-11660 GCA_003314695.1 Albatrellus sp. MG142
TTCTACCAATGAGTCAAGTATTTATACAAGAGACTAGTAGATGTGAACAAGATGCCATATAAGTACAAATGAGTCAGAGCAAGTCATGGAGATAGGAGGGATATCTGCCATAGGCAGATAACACAGGTTAAAGATAAGTGTGCAGTCAGGGATGATGGAAGACCTGTGTGAGTATGAAATGAGTCCAATACCCCGTGCCCTGACAGGGGATCTCCAAGGAAATGTGGATCAGAATGTATAGTAAGTCTGAAGATGTCCAGAGTAGTGTAAGAGAGACAAATAAGCAAAAAGGGTAGAAAAATCATAACAACATGGTCTTGACACCTAGCTACAGTAAAGTATATATATGTAGTCTGGTAACTAGGGGCAATGATAAGATATAAACACAAAATATAAGGTAAACATACAGCATCAAAATGCGAAATATAGAATACAAAAGAAGAAAATAAAACATATAAAGTAAAATAAAACATACTAAAATAAAATAAAAACATAAGAAAAACATACACTCTTCCGGTCATATATATGTGCTGTGCACATCAGCATGTGGGTGTTGATGTACATAGTATGTAACCTGTGATTGAGTGGATAGAAAGAGAAAAGAAAAATACTAGTGGTACACAGCCGATGTTAGGTTCATAACAGATGTAAGTAATCCCTTATCCTCCAATAGGATTATAGGGATATGAGTCAGAGATAAGAGTCTAAGAATAGTATCAGAATGAGTCACAACAAGTTTGAAGTAAAAATAGAATGATGGGAGTCATAGATATCCACCTCATGTATCCAGTGAGGCAGATGAGTCAGAGATAGTAAAAATAGCATGAAATGTGTGAAGGAATACTGCTTTGTAAGTGATGTGGGAACAATAACTGGTAAGGTGTGTAAGTGGTAAGATGAAAGAAAAAGTAAGTCCAAGTGATCATAACACTCTCACAGGTTGCAGAATTGGCACAAATTTTCAGAACTTGGTGCACAAGAAGAATGAAATATGATGGTGGCTATCCTGCAAAGGAGGAGTCTGTGTATATATTCAGTGGGTTTGAATTTTCATGCTTAAATGATACAGGTGTTTATGATCTATTGTTCCATCATGCATAGACTCTGACATTGTACCTTCTGGTCTGCATCTAAGCATGCTCTTGCACAATGTTCAACAAGATTAATGTAATGCCCACTGTGAGTTAGATACTCTGTGAGTTCAGCATAGAACTCTTGTGGGGGCCCTGAGTGATAGAATCAAGTCCATAGATGAGCCAATAATGCATAGATGCCTCATTGTTCACGAAGGGGAGAGGTGCAAATGGCCTGGTCTGATAGAATGGATTGAGTATAACTGCAGCAATGAAGACTTGTTGGTCAGCAACAGCCTAGCACCACTTGATACTGTCCATGATTGACTTCACTCCAATAAAATTATTGCTATCTGTCATGTTCTGGTATTGCATAATGAGAAAACCAAATGTGAGGAGAACAGTATCAAGACAACAAAATGATGCCTGTGTGATGTTAGCTGCAACTGCAAGAGGTTCTAAATGACATTTCATCCTGAAATAAATTGTGCAAGTATGAGTTAATAAAGAATGTATAGACAAAGCAGTACCTCACTGTGCAATTGCATGCCAGAAGACCGAATTCATGATGATATCAGACATTTTGTGAGCATGTGCCTTTTGTAGTTGAGCACATATGGCTGTTGCTAGATGTGACATGTTACTCAACAAACCAAACCAGACCTGCTCTATGTGCATAGCATACTCCCAAACCTCATACAAGAGCATGAGGTTAGTGACAGCATGTGAGGTGCATGCTAGCTGTGAGGCCACAAAGGACAAGAAAAGGAGAATGAGAACTTAGACTTGAGAACACACACAACAGCTGGCAGATATCCCAGATGACTAGAACTGAGGGGATATGCCAGGCAGAGGCCAGTATATATAGTAAGTACTTTAGGGCAGGTCTGACCATGCTTGGCAGGTGTCAGACCTTATCAACCAATAGTGTTAGACCCTCATGGTCTGTGTGCTGGAACCCTATGGAATAGTATAGAACAATCTGTAAGCTAATGCACAGCATCAGTCAGCAATGCACAGCATATGAGTCATAGTTGTATAGTAAGTGGAGCCCATATGATCTAATAGTCCTGAGTCATACAAAGGTTTAGATCATACATCAAATAAGGTTTCCAACCTAGCCCAATATAGTAATAGTATGTATGAAAGCTTCATCTAGATTACATAATCAGAGAAAAAGAGAAAATAATGTCCTGACAGCATACAGCTGACCAGACTGCAAATCAAAGATACAGATGTCTGTATCTAACCTTCCATATATTGGGAGAAACTTGTCATCTAGAGACATGTTCATGGCTGGATATGACTTGTCAGGTAAGTACCCAGGCTGTATCCACACTAGCTCATTTGACTCCACCATCCAAATTTAGATGGTCTCATCAGACCAGGTAGCAAAGATGGTTCCAAGCAAGGATAGAGCAATGGATGTGATGGAGGAGCCCTTGCACAGTGATTCAGTGACATCCAGATCCCAAAAATGTATGGCATTGTCCTCATATGCCAACACTAGAAGGAATTTGTCAGGGGAAAACTGGCTTACAGCAATAGACTTTGTATGGTCTTGGAACTGATGGGTTCATTGACAAGCCTGAGCATCCCAGACATCACAAGTGCCATAGTTATCCCAAGAAATGGCCAGGCATCATGAGTCTGGTGAGAACAACAGAAATCTTCTGTGGTTGTCCCATTTCTGTGGCAAAGGTGGGCTCAGCATGATTGTCCTCAGTTCTGTCCATGTCTATGTATCCCAAATGATGATCTTATCCCCCATTGGGGACAAAGTCACTGCAAGTGTCTCTGCTGGCACCAGGGCAAAGGCTGACATCTCCCCAATGTGGTCATGTTGCATGATGCACTTGGCTGATTTTATGTCAAAGACACATATGAATCTGCCCTGAGATGTGACCACAAGCCAATTTGGGCTAATAAGTGCCAATGACTTGGTCCCCTCAGAAACATCAAGCACCTCTGCAGGTCTGTGAGTGGCATCTATCAACCAGACATGAAATTCCATCCACCCATCCCCAGACACTATACATTGACCATCTGCAGAGAATATGACCTGAGAAACAGCCTGCCAGTGTTCTGTATATTCACTGACTTGCAAGCCAGTCCATGCATCCCAGATTCTGACAGTGCATTCATATGAACCTGAGGTGATGAGCATGCTATCAGGTGAGAACACAACTGAGGCAATAATTCTATCTGGGCCTCTTATGACTTGAAGAAGAGCTCCAGTTCATACATTCCATATTCAGATTGTGCCATCCCATGAACCAGACACTAGTTGTCCACCATCTGGGGAAAAGGCAATAGAAGTGCATGCCATGGTGTGTCCCTCCAACACACACACACACAGGGGCTCCATGTCTCTTCCCATCCTACCCTGACATTGACACCAGACTGCAATTTTCATCTATAGACCTGAAATAGTTGGGACTGAAGAGGCAGGAAGGGGAGGATGTGGTGAAGCTGCAGACATGCCACACTGATGGTAGGGTAAAATTCTTGTGTTATTCTCATGCAGTCACTCAGAAGGCTGATGATCTCTGTCTGTAGAGGCATCACAATCTATTTTACAACCAGTGTTGTTTGTCAACTGGTATCATCAAGAAATTGAGATGCATTACCTTGACTATCCTGTGTGCAGACTGCAATGCAGTGATTGCATTGTTCAAGTCACCTAGCAAGCTCATCATCTCCAGCCAATTCAACAACTGAGCAGAGCAGAAGCCAAGCAGAAGATCCAATAGCCCATTGTGCACATTACCATACATCAGGTGAGATGCCCAATGTTGACAGGAATACTGTACATGAGCAGGAAGATGAGTTGTAATTCAGTTTGTGTAAGGGTTCAGCACATGTACATGTGGCCAGAACACCTATTGAGTGCAGTACACTCAGGATGTCTCAGTGGCTTACTAAGACAAGCAAGGGTTCCCCTATATAGAGAGGACTGGTTGTATAGTTCAGGTAGAGCAAGTAGAGGATGAGTCAAGAGGTGCCTTGTCAGGGCAAATGATACAACACTGGTATTGCTGATAATCCAAGTAGAGAATCTACAGGGCAGCAGGAGCTAGTACAAGTATCAGATAGGATACAAGAGACCAAGCTTAGAGATCCTAGTATGAGGATGTCTAAACTTATATAGCTACAGGTACATGGGAACAGCATACCCTACTAGTGTGAGGTGAATGGTGGACAGCATAAGGCCATTGTCAGAGGGTAAGGTCCACATGTAAGTGGAGTAACAAGTCAATAGAAGTCCAGAATATAAAGTGGGTCAATAGAAAGTGAAATGGAGTAAAGGAAAAGAAATGGGGTAATGTTACAAACTTATTGGACTACTTTTATTTTTGTCTTATCACTTACTCTCTATCCATTTCTCCTTTCATCCTTATCACTTACCAAGTGATATTCCATCCATCCTGACTCATACTCATTCCACACTGTTCTATAATGTTCTATCTTGTCTTATCTCTGACTCACATCCCTAAGATCCTATTGGAGGATAAGGGATCTACTGTACAACTACCTGCATGTTATGATTACCTGGACTATTTTTCTTTTCACCTTACCACTTACACTCATATCCAGTTACCTTTACCTTATCACTTACCAAGCAGTATCCTTTCATGCATCATTGTCTATTCTTGCTATCTCTGACTCATCCACCTCATTGGTTACATGAAGCAGTTATCTGTGACTCATCTTGACTCCTAGTGACTCACAATGATACTATCTTTAGATTGCTATCTATGACTCCTATCCCTCTCATCCTATTGGAGGATAAGGGGCTACTTACACCTGACACCCATACACAGGAGGGAGCCCTGCCCTCAAGACTACTTGTATAAATATGGTATCAGATTGTGAGGATAAGTCAAGCTTATCCTCTTGTACAATACAGTGTACTTGTCTTTTGGATCTTCAGCAAGTCTACTTGTTCCTATAAGTCTTTCTCTATAAGACTTATAATACTCATCTACTCACTCTCAAACCTTGGGCTTTGCCTAGGGCTCTGCACTTGTCTTAGGATTTTGACCACTCAACTGTGTGTTGAGTCCTTACACTGTGCACAGGAGGGATGTCTACCCTCAAGTCCTTAGTATATAACATGTAACTCACTGCAAGGATAAGCCTTAAGCTTATCCTCTTGTACAATCACCAGTACTTGTTGGGTCTTCAGCACATTTCACTAAGTCTTGCAAGTCTCTTGACTTGTCTTACATTGTATAACTCACTCTCCAACCTTGGGCTTCACCTAGGGCTCTGCTAACTCATCACATAGGTGTTTGACCACTTGACTGTGTGTTGAACCCTTACAGGTAAGGGACAGTAGTGAATATGAGGGGCAACTTGTGAAAAGACAGGTTCATGTGTACAGGTACACTCAGCATACCAAGGGGGGATAGAAGCATGATGTGCAGCATCATCTGATGGCATGTGATAAAGCAATATGAAATTGAGTCAAAAGGAAGTGCAAATGCACAGCAATGATCAATACATGAAGGTTACAAAGTAATGGCAAATGTTGGTGAGTCAGATGGTGAAGGTTCCATACAATGGAAGATGCCAGATGTGAGTAGGCATGGTGGTGGCAAGTTGGACACATGGTGGTGGTTGATATACAGAGTATGTAACCCATGATCTGGTGGATGGATTAGGAAAAGAAAAAGAACTAACAGTACACAGCCAATGTTAGGTTTGTAACAGTTTGGGAGGTCTACCACATCTTGATTATAAAGTGATGCATCCCCAATCTTACACATGTCCAGTGTGAGCATCTGCAGGACCTGCAAGCAACACTCAGCAAGTATTTTATGCTGAAGCTGTGCATTGACAATGAAATCAATATCATCGCATCGGTTGATGTCAATGAGGAAATCATGGAAGGAGGGGTGGATTAGTCGAACAGAGCCACCACCATCATCAGGAACAATGGTGATTGAATGCAGGTGATGAAGAGTCAAGCGGCCAGCATCTTTGTCCAGGCAAAGCAGAGCCCCCAGGTTCTCAACGTCAAGCAGATTAAATAGCAGAACAATCGTCCCAAGGACACTTTTGAGTCTGATTTTCTGGTCCTCGCCGATTTCGGGGAACACTTCATGGAGCACAGCCAGGTACAACGCATCGAGGCGACGATGCGGAGACGTCGCAGCAGACGCGATATATCTCGTCGACTTCACAATTTCGAGCTGCCGTTTCGGGTTACTCGTATTCTGATCCTCGATGAAATTGGCCGTCGTCGCTGCAAAGATAAACAGTCCACTAGACAACTCAACAAGTTGATCTTATGCTTCGCTCGACGGCCAGGACCTCAATCCGTACGATCGTGTGATATGAGACAGCCTTCCCTCGAGGTAGACCCGGATGTCCTTCTGTGAGATGTCCAATGGAATGCTGTGCAGGGCCAGCGCGTTTGTATCTTTCATCAATCCCGTGTGGCGAAACTCTCCCACGACATTCGTCACCGGCCGACTTGTGATCAGGAACCTGACGGAAGAGAGGCGGCTGGCGAACACTGAGAGCACTAAGAGAATGGTCGATGTTGTGTTCTCCTCTTTGCACTCGTCTAAAGCGTCGATGACAATGAGGCATGGTGGAAATTCCTGTTCGCGCATCACAGCCTGCAATGGTCCTACTATCAGCTTCTCCAGTTGCATCGACACCAGAGCCGACTGCAGGTCAGGGTCCTTGCGCATCGCTTCGGACACATGCTCTCGGAAGACTGAATGGAACAAAGAAAGCTGGTATGCGATGGTGGGGAAGATGAGGCTGACATTGCTACACTCCGCGTCATCTCTCGAGCAAAAGAAGGATGTTCCAAGCTGCCCGGTTCGATAATAGTGGTCTGCGATAGTTTGAGCAATGGTTGACTTTCCCGTCCCGGCGATGCCGTCGAGTCAAAAGATCTGACCTCGAGGGTTCCCACCTGTTGGCAAAGTCCCCTCGGTCTCGATAGGCTCTCCCTTGAACCAACCATGGACAGTACATAGGATCTCCGTCCTGGTATCATCCGCGCACGTCACTCGCTTAGAGCCTTGATCAAATCGTGCAGCGCGGGCATAGCGTGGCATCGGGCCATCTTTACCGCGTTTAAATGAAATAGAACATATCAGTGATGCTTCACATACCTGACGCAACCTTCTAGGGCAGTCATCAATAATCCTGAGAAGATTGGTAGTAAATACAGACGACGAACCGGAGTGACCTCGGTGCATTTCCGTTCGAGTTTGCTGGTCACGCGTTTAGGATACATACGGGGACGGCCATCCAATTCGACCCACCTTTGCCTCCACAGGGACGACCCTTTCTGCGTTGTCAAGACCTCTGCTCATTTCCGTTCGGGCTTCCTACACCAATACTTAAGGAATGACAAGGACATTAATATATTTCGACGCACCTCTGCTTCTACGCGGACAATAGTTTCTGTGTTGTTCAAACCTCGGCACACTTCCGTTCGGATTTCCTACCCAGATCTTTAGGTAACGTACCAGGATGCCTACGCATTCTGACCCACCTCTGCCTCGACATGAACAATAATCTCTGCGTTGTTAAAACCGTGGTGCATTTCCGTTCGCATCTCCTGCGCGCACATTTAGCAAGTGTACGAGCGTGGCCATGCGGCCCGACGTACCTCAACTCTGATCTCAGCCATCACTGCACTTTTCACCTGTAGCAGCGTCAAGATATAGCTCAACTTTTAACCCTTGGATTTCTATCGCTCACCAAAAAGGCGTCGACGGAACGCTTGAGCTTCTGCAGACAGGACGCTAGGTCGGTAGCATCTCTATTCGCCCGGAAAACACGAATGAGCTTCCGCCGCCGCTTGATCCGTTGAAGATCTTCCGTCGTTTCGACTATCAACCTACATGTTTCGTCCGGGTATCAGAATTGTTTCCACAAACACGGTAGGACAAGGATAGAAGCGACCTAGATAAACTCTCAATGCGCTCGCGGAGAGTGGGTGGACATGTTTCAGCATTTTGCAACTGGCCCTGGAGCCTGTTCATGAGATTGGAGAATGAAATCGTCAACTCAACGACAGCCGCAGAGTTCTGGGCCGCTCTCTATCCAGAAGAAATTTCACGACCACTGAGACACTAGTACCGCAGGCCTGAGGGAAAATAGACGCACATCGACTATCCCTACAATGTTGAGAAGACCGCCCACCGCAGACTGAAGAGGAGCGAAAGCCGAGGATGCCTGGACTACGCCTTCTAGGACTGGGGTGAAGACTGACGATCGAGACGCCGTGAAGAGGTTCTTGAGCGTCCTGCAGAAGGAGAAATTGCAGAATCCGCAACTGGGGAGGACATGATCACGAGGGTAAAAGTCAAAAGGACGAAGTTACTAGTCACAGTCCAAGGTGGGTGGGTGTGGTTATCGGGCCACGATACCAGGACCAAATACGAACCTGTGTCTTTAATAAATTGAAGGTGTGAGGTTCAAATGTGACAACGACAACCTGTTACACACAGCACCCGCACACCAGGCGCCTGCCCAAGTCACGTATGCGAGGGTGCAGTGAATGCGGAACTATTCTTTCCTCAGAGATTGGCACGGAGGGCTATCAATTGATTAATGTAAAGATGGTCTCAACCCGCTGAATGCTGGCGCATGCGGCATTAGCAGTGACGGGCACTGCAATCCCTTCACAACTCCAAAGAGAAATGGTCGATCCCCCCGCAGGTCAAGTCAGATCGAACGCGCGAGGAGGGCCAACGACATGAGTGGTCTGAACGGCAGATGCTGATGATGACATCGGTGAAACTCCCGTTGCCGATATTCCCACTCGTCACCAGCGACTGGGCCGAAGGACAATCTTAAACCGACAACAGTGCTTCTGGATCTGATATTATACAAAGGACAAGATTGCAGTGAACAGATGTAGGAGGCTAAGATGTGTGTGGGAGGCAAAAAACCAGGCCGCGTCGCGCGGCGCATGGTAACAGGAAAGGGGGAAAAGGACAACGAAAAAACAGAAATGGAGAGGCCAAGGCGGGAGCCTGCGCAGCGTGCGTGCAAACAAAGGGGCGGAGTATATACTGTAGCGGAGAGTGCGATTACAAGAGACAGCCGAGAATGGGGGAAAGATCATGGAGAAATGCGGGGTGTAATGTACACTAGTGCGGGACTGGGGTGGTCGAGCCGGGGTATCGAGGGCCAACAGAACAGACAGACAAAACCAAAACGGAAAAATGCGGGAATAAGTTAAGAAGAACACAGCAGCAGAGATCGCGCGCGCGCGCACGCGCCTAGGTGAACAATGTGGCGTCGAGATCCTGGGAGAAATCCAATATGACAATTTTCTGATCGTGCGACGTGCTGTAGATCGTGTTTCGTTAGCACGCACACCGTAGATGGCAACGCCCGCGCAGCGATGACGCACCTGACTATCCGCCGCACATCGAACTTAACATCGAATATGTGGCTATGGTGATTGTCCTTGAACTGGCACACCATGCGCCCCGTCCGCAGATCCCACACCTTCACCGTCCGGTCGTAGCTCGCGCTCACTAGCCGCCCACTCGCCGGGTCGAATGCGAGTGCGCGCACAAGCGCATCATGCCCGACGAGCGTCTTCAGGCACTCGCCAGTTGATGCCGACCAGACTTTAATTTTGCAGTCGTTCGAGCCTGACACGATCAGGTCGTCCTGGCCAACAATCAATCCCTGATATCAAAAACACCGAGACATGACAGCATACCTTGAACTCAATGCAAGCAAGGCCACGGTCGTGGCCCTCGAACGTCCGGAGCCTCTCTCCGCTCTCGATGTCCCACAGCATCATCTTGCCATCGCCGCTCGCGCTCACGACCTTTCCGTTCTGCAGACCGACGGCATTCACGGGGCCCTCATGCCCGATCATAGTCTGATGCAGCGCAAGGGTCGACCGACTCCAGACGCGGATCATGGCATCTTTCGAGCTGATACCCCCGCCACATCGCTCAGTGTCCGTATGTACCCAGGTCGGAGAGTGTGGCACGCACCAGCTCACAATCCACTTCTCATCGATCCGCAAGTCCAGGACGCCCCCCATGTGGTTCCTCAACACCTCCCTGACGATTGCGTTGACCTCACCACCCGGCCCAATCCACATGTCCCATACACACACCGTCCTGTCACTACTACCACTGACCATCATTCCGCGCCTGGGCTGCGTCCCCGGCCGCTCGCCGTCACGCAGCACATCCCAGTCCTTGTCGAACTTCAAGCACAGCACGCTCCCGCTATGGCCCCGGAACGTCGCGAGCAGCTTGCCCGACTGTAGCGCCCACACTTTGATCGTGCGGTCGCGCGAGCCTGTCACGATGCGCGCCGAGTCGAACTCGAGACAGTACACGCTGTCGGTGTGGCCCAGAAGCCGCGTCGCACGTGGCTTGCCCGCCACCCACCGGCGGTCGAGTTCGAGCCGGGCACGGTAGAGCACACGCCAGTCCAGTGACAACGGTGCGTGCGACGCGATCGGATGCGGGAGTGTGGAGCCCGTGAGCTCCGGACTCCAGGGTGATAGCACGGAGTCACGCGAAGACGAAGAGGTTATAGCTGAGCAGGGTGATTCAGGGGACGCTGTCGTCGAAGTGTACGACAAGCATCGTATAGCATGCGTGAACTTGCAAGGGTTGCCCGTGTCTCCGCAGACAGAGTTCAGTCTGGAGTCAGAGGTGCTGTTAGTCCAGCCACGCGCCTTGGCACGCTCAAGGTCAATGCCCCAGCCATCACGGCGGAAGAAGACATCACGCCAGACGGAGTTGTCGTCTGCGAGAGAGTGCCATGTGTGCGACACGGACTGGCAGGCGATGACGGAGGGCAGGTCAAGGTGGCGGAGGAGCTGGACTGCTATTTCTGGGGGGAGTTTGGATAGGATGTCTGGGCACGGGGTGTGAAGTTGATCAGATTACGCCCACGCGGAAAGGAAGCGCACCTATTCCTGCGACTGGTGTGTCGCCTACGAAGCACGCTTCGTCATCTATGAGTTCGCCCTCCTCGCCGTCGAGGGGTGAGAGATCGGCGTAGCTATATGCGCCAAAGGCGTATGGGAGGATATTTGCTTTCGCTTTTCCCTTGCGAGAGGGAGAGGCGAGCGCATCCCAGATGCGTGGAAACAGGGTTTTGACAGACTTGCTGGAACATAGGGGCGGGCGGTAGCCGCTGGGGTTGTTGAGGGCGAAGGAGGAGGCCGAGCCGTAAAAAGTGTGGAAACTCCTGTTGCGCTGCGGGGTCAAGAAGGAGTAGGAGTGGGAAGGGCCGGGCGGGGGCGTGTAGGAAGAGGCAAATGCGTCCTCAAGCTCGGGGGGAGGACTGGGTGGGCTGATCATGGAAAAGTCCATGGTGGAGGCAGGAGAGGCGGGTCTTGTGACTGCCATGTCGTGGGAGGCAGCGGGAGTGGCGTCGACTATATCAGGGTCAGAGTCCGGGACATCATAGTCGAGGGCGTGCGGGCGGTCTGACGTGGTGGCAGCGGAGGAACCCAGGAGGGTCCCGAGGAGCCTGGAGAGGCGAGGCGAGTGCGGGACTGCGTGGGAGTGGGAGGTGAGCAGGAAACGAGAGCGACGGGGAGGACGGGGGAGAGAGGGACTG
>QLPM01003102.1:0-11350 GCA_003314695.1 Albatrellus sp. MG142
CGGTTCGTCCTCGGGACGCGCGGGATGCTTGAGGCTAACCATACAGTTACTTGGTCCACATTGAGTTATGCTCGCTGTCTGTCGCGCGTCCGTCACGGCATTGTTTATGTATCGCACAGAGTCGTCGGCCGTTGGCTCAGGGGGAAGGAGTGTGGTTAAATGAGTGGACCGTGACAAGTTTGACAATAGTACATAATGTCTTTGCAGAGTTCACAACTAGGCACACCTTTCGAGCGGAGTCTCCATTGGTCTCTGCCACACTAAGTCGCACTTTCGAGAATGTAACCACATGTGCAACAAGGCCCATACCATTGATGTACTACTCCTAGAAACGAAATATCTGACACCTTTTTTCATTGTTGTCAATAGACCCTGTCCCTAGGTCAGACTTAAGACAATATCCCCTCGATCCATCCGCCTGAGTGCAATAACAGCCGACCGTTAGAAGCAATGCGTCCAGAGCGCGAATGGATCCAACAAATCAAGATTCGTGTCCAGAACCTGGCGCTTTTAGTAAATGCCTGCGTGCCGCAAGAATTCTGTCCACTGGGAGTTCAGATGTGAGGTGGTTGCTACTGGCTCGTGCCCTTCGAAATATACAGGCGGCGTAAATGCGTGTTGTTGCTGCGGGACCTGCAAGGTCGATTGTTGGTGATGGAGAGGAGAGGGATACTGTTCTGGGAGTGACAGTTGCACAGGTTGGACTGGTGCGATGTTTGGGTCATGAGGCTCTTGCACTGAGAAATCCTCACGCCAGGGACACGCAGAGATTGACCTAGCAAGGGTTGGATCGTGGATGATCTCGTGCTGGTGCGTAGCATGGGGAGGTAAGTAGTAGTCTATGGGCTCTTGCTGGTACGCTGCGACATCTGCAGAGTGGTCATGTGTCACAGGGACGTTCAGCTGAGGCTGTCCTAGTGAGAACGCCTCCGACAATGGAGGGAGTTCCAAGCCTTGTGTAGTGGATGTGAATGTTATGCTCCCTCGGCTGTTCTTGGAGATAGACGTATGTAACGCAGCAGACGACCGCCGTAGCACCTTGGTTTGACCTGCGAAAATAGCCATCTCATCATCGATTTCCTCCGGCTTGATATCCCAGCTAGCACCGTCATCTGCAGACATTGCATCTTGGCTCTGAGCCAGAGAAAGGGTTCGATGCGCCTTCTCTTGTAGGCGCAACAGAACGCTCTGTGTGGAAGTCAGTAATCTTTGACCGCGATAAGTGCACCAGACTTACATGTGCCTTCGCGGCCCTCCTGTTGAGTTTGCCTGCTTGAGAAAACAAGTGGCAAGCCTGGTCCAGTTCGACGATAGCCGTGGCAGCTAGGTGAGAGCGAGGCCCACGCGTGACAATCACACCAAATACGATCTACGATGCAAGTCTTGGGTCCAGTAGCAAATTGAAACGACGTGGATGACGGCTCACAGCAGCAGAGAATACATGCGTCCAGGTGCTCCAGAAGCGCGAAGACATAGCAGGTTGGATTCCAAATTGGTCTCGGACGCATCGCAGGATTGTACCCGCCGCACGGACCGTGGACAAAAACGATGGTGCGTAAGGACTTCGTATGGGGTTGATGGGATCTTCAATTAGAGCTTGTGCAAAGTAGCTACGATGGATAAACAAGAGAACTACGCCACGTCAGATTATACAGCACTGCATGATAGACTATACTTACTGACTTCTCTTGTGTGGGATAGAATAAAGTGAGTCATTGAGGCCGACATGGTTACTGTGCGTGGATCACCATTTGGATCGCCCTTGAGTATGGTCACGAGGTCGGGAGGAATAGAGAACTCTCTAATTTTCCGATCCAGCAGTATGATATCTGAGTACCGCGGTGCTGTTGCCGTCAGTGTCCTGGCAGCGACTTCGGCCACGCACTCGAACGCAAAGCGGAAACCCCAAGAACCAACTAGACAGTCATATGTCAAGCACAGATAGATATCGAGACATGTTCAACTCACACCCTGGCTGAGTCCCTCCATCTAGGTTAAAGGTCATTTCATCATCTTGGGGATATTGACAGTCAATATAAAGGCGATTCAATGCTGGGGGGCGGCCTGTAGACAGGGTCTACATATCGTTTCAGTAAGATTAACAGGGTCAGTAAGAGAGAAAAACTTACTTGCCAAGCATCAGCGACGAACAGATCCCAGAATATCATCCTGCGTCTTTGAACCATCTTAAGCGACGGCTCCCACCTAGCACTGTCCCGGTCTGCTTGAACAATGGGCGTCTTAGTATTGACATATCTGGGGCAGAAAACGTCCACTAACGTAAGCCCATCTAGGAGAGGTGAGAAACGTATAGGAGGGTAAGATGACCTCGAAACTGACCGTCTTCGCCAAATGAACCGCAATAGCAATCAAAGACCATGAAGTTTCCATGCTGGACTCTCCGCTGCTGACCTCACTCCCGCACATTGCATTGTAGATACTTGCGACATGCAATGCCTGGATAGTTGCTAACCTCGGCATCTTCAAGACGAGCTGGAGGCACAATGCAGCCATGGCTACTTGGTTATAATGCTCACCCTCTTGTTCCGCGTTGGTATGGGAGATGCTAATATCAACAATTCGTCCAACAGAGAAGATGAAGAATAGAAGAGCGAGGTCATGGGGGCCGCTGTAGTCATCTAGCGAGTCGACCGTGCATTTCTTGTATATAGCAGGGAGCATCTCATCCATGAGCTGTTGGCGAGAAATACAGCGGTATAGCCAGGAAGCATTTTCAAGGTAGGTCTCGCATATACACACTGCTATATCCCATGGTGGAAGATGGTCTCGTACCATGGCGAGAACCATTTCCTTTGAGCCCATCGGCGTGAAAGGGAAAGCATGGGAGAAATAACAGAGTTCCTGGGGGAGGCTCTTTGAGCTTTTGCTTGAGTCGGTGTTACCCTGTGACGCGACAGGGTCGTCGTTGTTAATCTAATCATATCATGTATGTTAGTGCTTGAGAAAGTTTTACCTGCAAATTTGGCGTACCAACAGCAAACCTTCAGAACCACCAGTTGGGCCAAAAAAACGAGAGACACCATGGTCTGAGATGGACATGGTTCCAAAAGCATTGATCACATCATTGTATGCTTCTGTGTCTTCTCCTTCCGGCGGCGGTTCTTCCGATTCGTCTTTGTCGATCATTAGTATACTTGTCAATAGGGGATGTCGCTCTATGGAATGACTGGCCTGAAGGACAGCAAGCGCATCCTCAAGCTGGCGAATGTGGTCGCTCATTCGCGCGATGCGACGATGCAGATGTTCTGTGGCCGCTATGGCAAACCTGTTTGAGGGAATCATAAGCACACATAGTACAGAAGTGCACGGCGACGTCACTGTCTTACTGGGTTCCTTGGTCGGCTGTAAGGCTTCCTGTCCACAATGTAAGTGGTCATGAGTGCAGTGACTGACGTCTTGCCTTTACCATTAGGACAGAGGTCAGCACAACCTCTTTTCTGTAGCAGCTATGGTCAGCCACGATTTAAAACAATAATAAATTCATACCTGACAATTTTGACAGGGAACCTTCTTGTCACACATGATCGTGATCTTTAGCCTAAGGACATCATAGAATGAGGCCGTCGGCAAGACAGGCGAGGTTAAACAAGCCAACTGTTCGCACCTCCGACACTCGGCACAGGGTATCTCCCCTCGGTTCCTCTTCATTTCTATCTCTCGAGCATATCTAGCATAAGGTAGACCTGTACCCGAATGTATACGATTGATTCTGCGGCGTTCCATGATGAAGTTACGGGCTGCGGCGGTGGACTGTTCTACCTTGTCCGAAGAGAAAAAGGCTCGTACGGTAACGGTGACAAAAAGCTTTCAGGGGAAATTTGGTCACAGTGAACAATGAATTGCTGCTCTTTTACGTACCGATACACGAGAGAGGAAATATTTGGGGGCATAGCGCGTAGGGCGCCACTTAAGCTTAAGAACACATCTTGCCCCTACTGAGTCTCCTAACCAAAGGCCTGAGCCTGGTGAGGCTATGTAGTAACAGCGCGCGGTGCCTCCCTACTCGCCATTCCTTCGCCCAAATTACCTTTCAGGTTCTCTGGGGCCAGAGACACGGTATAATCTGTCCCTCCTAAGTTAGTACCAAACAACGTACAGGGTTCAGGGTATGGGCGGAGATCAAAATTAAATGATGGAGTCATAGCCTGCCGATACGCTTGCTGCGTATTCAGACCTCTTCTAGTTCCGACACTACCAAGCGCTATCGACAGTGCCCTCGGTAGCTTGCACCCCTGTCTTCATGTCGCAGTCAAATTTCTATCTCGAGGGTGATGCTTATGACAGCAGGATCGGCGAATCGCTTGTTTCTCACTATGACGACAGCAAGCCGACGTGACGATGGCCGCAGATAAGCCAGTTGGCGATGTGAACGCACACCCTCATCCGTTGCCACTCGACGACAGTGATGGTGGGGCAGTTGGCCACAAAAAAGGGTTCGATTTTCGCTGTCTTATTTCATGACTTGCATGCCGCTGCTGATGCAGAGATTCTGATCGATGGCAGATTTCGTGACACTCTCATAATGACTCTGAACTGAGTCACCTGATTCAACATGTCACTAACTCGCTCCATCAATAGCAGGCAAAGCACTCAAAACAAATCTATAATCCAAAGTCGATGATGTTGCCCCCAAACCAGGACTGGGACAAATTCTAACAACTACTGCAACAATGTGTCATGTGTAAGCTCTGTACGACAACAGCCGGATCCGCCTGAGGTTATCGGGGCTACAAGCTCCAAGTGCGAATCGTCGGTATGATGATTCCATTCGTCTGGAGACTCAACGCGCTCCGGCTTGCCGCATCACTGCTTGTTGATATAGCATAGGCACGCTCCCTTAGCAGTCCCCATTGGACCCACCAGTTATCTGCCTCATCCTCTGCATCATATCCGAAGAGCTCAAGGTTAGCATCCCACCGGGTCATGTTTCCGTCATCAGTGCCAGTTAACACGTCTTCACCCCGCTCGAACTTCGCCCGCATCATGTGGTCACGCGTTCTTGTCAGCTCGCAGTCGGGCAGGGTCATATAGTGGATATTGGCCATGTCGGTGACTCGGTTTTGTGCACTGCGCTTCAGTCGGAGGCTTTCAAAAGCTTGTAGAAAGCTTGCGATCTGATCCTCGCACACAAGGTGCGAGAATACCTTCGCTAGGACAAAAGCATCCTCGAGACCCATACTTCCACCCTGGATCGATCCAGGCTGAGCAAGGCATTGGTTGATCAGTTAGGGTCTGCCACACGAGTTCTCGACCGTACGCACCGGGAACGGGTGCGCAGCCTCCCCTATAACAACTAGGCGGCCACTTGAGTGGATCCAGTCTTCGAGTCCTGATTGCTCCGAGACCTTGATCCGCGTGCACTTTGCCACTCGGGCGAGTTTCTGCAGCCTACACCATCCACAATCAGTCCATTGCTGTGTGTTGATGGAGATAACATACCTTGGTTCTGAGATTGCAAAGGTACTGACTACCTCATCAGATGGCACAAAGTCACCCCATGTGCAGGCTGCACCAGTGTCCGGCGCATACAGATATAACGCGCAGTCATCCTCATCGTTCTGTTATAGCACAGTCAACATGGTATGCAGCTTATGAAGCAAAGCAGAAGATGGAGGGACGAGGACATACTATCTTAAAGAAGAGGGCACAGTGTTCGTTGCCAAACCAGACAAACTGTGTTACCTGTGGAATGCAGTATCAAATGCTAAGGTTTGCAGCAACGAAGGGCAGTACTGACGAAAGGCTGCTTCAGGAACCACTGGAGCTCTGCATCCTCCCGGACCAGGTGGCCAGGGATAACAGCACTGGATTGAGGCAAAGCCAAGAACCATGAGCACATCTGGTGTGTGCACCAGACACTGATCTAACTCACCTGTACATCATCAAGCCTGTTGGCCTGATGTCATCAGGCTCTCCCTTGACCATCCCACGACAGATGCCATGGGCACCATCGGCACCAATTATAATGTCCGCATTGACTTGCTCACCTGAGCAAAGGGTCACTGAATGGCCATCTTCACTGATGCTTATCACTTCTGCATTCACTCTTATAATGGCATCAAGCTCGACGGCAATCTGATGCATCAGCTTCCTAAGCTGACCATGCTACAGATGCCGATCGTGCCGTGCCATGAGAATGAATGAGATCAGATGGCATACACAGTATAGGAGATGTCACGTCATAAAGAGATGGTATCAATCAGTACACTGTAGGAGAAGTATGATGGGGGAAGTTGGCACGAGTGGACTTACATGGATGAAAGTAAACTCCCCACCGGCCTCCTTGAGCATCTCCACATCCCATCGGTGCGTGCCTAGTATGTATGCGGTCTCCACTGGTCGTGCGGTGAGGCTGGAATAGGACCGGAAGATGTGAAAGGACTCACGGCGAGACATCAGCACCCGCTCGGATACGGAACCGATGCTCTTCACTCTGTCTCCGAGCCCCCAGTGGTTAAAAATCTTCGTCATATTGGGGGGCATCCTGGTTCCACCATATTGTTCAGTGCGCTGGAGACATTAGCGAGGAAGGTAAGCCAAGAGATCATGATGCAAAGAAGTGGACAATGCTCACAAAATCGATGCTTGGATCCTTTTCTAGGACCACGACGTTATGGCCGACGCGCCGGAGGGCGATCGCGCAGGAGAGGCCGGCGACACCGCCGCCGACAACGACAAAATTGATAGGAAATGAGGTCATCTTCGGGATGGAGGCGGGCCTGATGGTCGACGAGGAGGGCAGGAAGGCGGAGGAGACGGACGAAACATCGGGGGAGAGGTAGCTGTTCATGTTGAAAGGCGAAGATAGAGATGAAGATAGAGAGCTGAGTAGAGTGGGTTGGAGGGATAAGTTGGAGGGCAGGACGAGGAATAGGATTAAGCAATTTATGGAAGAGGCCACGTCCCTAATATTTCCATCCATCGAAAGAAAAAATCTGCATCCGTTATGATCACGGCAGGCTGGCGATAGCCAAGCCGATCGTTTCCAAGCTCCGACTTCATTTCCGTGTCGCTCCGCTTCGGCTCACCCTGACTGTGACAGTCCCACCATCTCGGCCTGGACTCGCTGGACTGCGGCTGCATGTGCGCTATAACACTGCTTCTGTCCTTGCGCCCATCTTCTGTGCTGTTCGCGGCATCACTACGATTTATTACCTGATCCATACCACAGCAGGGCTGATGAGTCACATTGCACACGTCATTCATTTACAGTTGATTATCTCATACCGCGTACGGTCGGTTCCCCAGCCGGTTTATGCGGTATGAGATCATATATGCGAGGAGATTTGTCACAAAATGTGACACCTGCGTAACGGCTGCTGCTTCGTCTGCTAACAAATGCCACCACAATGCAAAAGTGCATAGTAATGCAAATGCAATGCTGACACCCTTCCTCCCAAGTTTTCTCCCTTGGGATTTTTTGTTAGTTAACTAATGTATATATTATTGTATCATTTAATTTTGGGGCACATATGTGCAGTGAAAATTGCTCCACATTTTGAAGAGGTGTGGTGCACCATGCTTTGTACAAATGAGCCACCTCGGAAAGTCATGTAGTTGCTCTAAAAGCTCTGATAAAAAATGGAGAACATCTGAGAGTGCTATCTAAGAGCTCTAGAGCTAATCCGAACGTATCAGCTAGACTACGTGGATCTGCAGAAATGCTTCTCTGAGAAAGCGTGACAGACGCACTTGCGAATTGAAACTCCGACATGAGGACATGATGCAATCAACAAACATTTCTTCATCTCGGCCATTTCATGATCAACAAGCGCGTCAGGTGATGCCGAGTGGAATTTGAATGGGCATTTCGTGACCACTTGTGACATTTCTTTGCAAATTCCAGGTTTTTGGGTTTGTCGACGCGGCTTCGTTCTGCTGCTTCGACTACCTTTACAATCCCAAAATAAAATTCATATCTAAGTACCTAAGACCTATGGTTATCCATTGCAAAAGACCCGATCGAATTATGATGATTCTCTGGCACGATTTGTCTCAGATTTTGCATTACCCTGGCATTGTTAGTATTGGAGCTATTGTACTTTAAGAGTGTAATTAAGCGTTCTAGTTAATTTGTAGGAATGTATCAAGAGTAGTCTGTTTCAGTGAAGCAATTTCTAGATGGCGGAAATGGGCTCGAAGCTTCCTCAACTGGTTCTGTAAGGCCTGCTGGAATAGCAAACTGCACATATACAACCGGAGTGGATGCTTCGGACACTGTACAAGCTTGTATGTTTTTCTTATGTTTTAATTTTCTTATGTTTTATATGTTTTATTTCCTCTTTTTGTGTTTTATATCTCGCATTTTTATGTTATATGTTTATCTTACATTCCTTGTTTATGCCTTATCATTGTCCCTAGTTACCAGACTACATATATATGTACTATACTGTAACTAGGGAATAAAAGAGTTTTTGTTGTCCCCTTTCCCCCACTCGAGAGCACGAAGCAGGAGGCCCCCTGAGGCTCGCCCCTCATCACTGTCATATCCTGACAGCACACCTCACCGTACACTGTTACAATTAACATTCTTATAATGCATACTGCTGGTATCCATCTAGCCGAATATTATTCCCGCGGGGCCGGTAAGCGCTGGCGCGCTTCGCCCTCATCAATTATGCAATCATGACTCAGTTATACCAGCGCTTGTAATAGTCACTTGCCGCCTACTATCATTACCACTGGCTCACACTGCAGTCTCACACAATGCATTATTACAGCACAAACCTTTGCTCTTTCTTCTTAGTTATTTTGGCCTCTTTATTTGCTCGTATCTAGATCCGAATCGTAACTACACCCAAAATGAGTTGGCCTCCAGGAAACCTTATGTGTCATCATCCTGAGATCTCACTAAGCTTTGTTTTGTCCTGTGAGCATAGATGGGGACCTGTACAACTTATTGCAATGATATTGGCAAGGTGAGCAGCTGAACGACGAAGCAATGGGTGACAAGCAAGTGACATAGGGCAAGAGTTGTGACACCTGATTTGACAATACAGCATATGAAATTTCTTCGGCTCTAGATACAAACAAACAAAGGGGCCAAACAATCGCGACTGGAAAACGCCCTTCGTTCTGAAATTAGCTGTAACCGGTCAACTTCTATCGAGCATGCCCACTAAAATGCCGAAGCCGAGACTGAATCGGCACGTGTGACATCATGTGACAATCCTGTGTGAATCCCTGGATTTTGACCCTGTCGATGTAGATTCATTCAGCCCATAAAACCTCACTGGATTTTACCCAAAATAAAAATATGTTTCATGGTGCTTATATTGGAGGAATTATCTGAGTGAGAGAGTGGCTGACTGTAGAATAAACAAGTGGATTCTACAGGTAGAATTAGTGAGTACATAGTAAAGGAGCACAAAACATGAGTGGTACGAACCTCAGTCTCTTCGTAGAAGACTGAGGGAAAAAGAAAATGTTTGAGAGAAAATTTTCTGCGTGTACGTACGCATCGACCCTGCGTCCAATGACGTTTTTGACGCCAGACCGGGGATTTCCTATTTGACTGGTCTCTGGCTCTAAGATTGCTTCCATCAGAAAATTTGATATGCAGCGACCCGCAATGTTATTCAAAAGTAGTATACCCGGCTTCGACTTCTTGAAGATGCGGTATGCGACCACAGCCGATCTGAAAGAAGAACAGTATAGTAGTAAGGTGCAGCAAAAGACCTACAGTTTGAAATGTATCTATGAAGTATGGGTCGTGCTTTCAAACCATTTCTTCAAGTCCAGTACGACAAGACGATGAGAGTCTGTCACCAACATGACTTTATCCTGTGACATAATAATATTTAGGTCGAGCGTTGGTTTGAGAGGCCTGTACGCCGGTGGGAGCCAACACACTCGCCGCTCGCTTTTTCCTCTGACCCACCAGATCCAGCCGTCCTCTCGCAACCTCAACGATGCCTCCGAACTGGTAGGCACATTGTCATGTGCGGCACATGGGGGGCGGTATTGGGGGGGTATGAGGAAACTTCCATGGTCTGTGATAATGCGTCTATGGTTATCGAAGAATGAGCATAATGTCATGCGATGCGAGGTATAACATTTAAAGAGCAGGTAGACCTGCTTGGTTGATCTTGCCAACGCCACGTCCCAGACATTCACCACAGTTTGGTCTGGTTCACTCGTCAACAGCCGTGTCCCATCTGCTGACCAGGCGAGAGCTATTGTTTCGAAACCCTTGTCGTCTTCGTCGCCAATATACTGCTCAATAATCTGCTCGCCTGATACAGCATCCAGTAGTCCGAATTCGCGGCCTGTCAGCCATGCGACCATGTCGTGCTGTGGAGAAAACCCGAAGCGATAAATCAAATTCTCAAGGTCGGAGGTCCAAACGCAGGTGCGGCTGTCTAGGTCCCAGAGCTCGGCTTCGACCAGGCCATCATCCTCATATCGACCACCCCCAAGCACGACCTGTTTTCCATCTGAACGGAAGGTTACGTGGCATACACCCCCTCCGACGGCGAGCTCAAGTATGGCACGCAATTGACCATGTTGCAGGTCGAAGATATTGACATATCTATCCGACATTTCATATAGCGCAAGACGATGGCCGTTTGGTGACATAACCATTTGTGGGTTGTCGGATACTTGTAATCCACCAGGCAGTTTCCACACCAACTTGTTCGACTCCACCATCCGCACCTCGATAATTCCATCAGAGTAGGTGGCATAGACGCTTCCGAGTGAAGAAAGAATAAAGGTTGTGGTGGAGGGGTCCTTGCACGACGATTCAGCAACATTCAAATCCCAAAAACGAATGGCGGTGTCCATAGATGCCAACACCAACAGTGATCCGTCGGGGGAAAGTTGAACTGCCCCAATTTGATGCGCATGTCCTTTGAACTCATAGATTAGATTCCCGGTCTGAACATCCCAGACTGCACCAGAGGTACCGATGAAAACAGCCAGGCGTGACGAGTTTGGCGAGAGGGACAGGGAGGCATGGTCGTTGTGACTACGATAAAATAAGGATTGATCTACCATGATCGCCCTCCGCACAGTCCATGTCTGTACATTCCAAACAATGAGATTTCTGGACCTGGACAAAGACACTGCAAGTTTCTTATCCGGTGTTATGGCGAAGCATTCAAGCTCCGATTCTCCCATATGGCCATGTCGCTCGATACAGGAAGCTGAAGCTGATTTAAGTTTCCAGACTGCTATGGATGTTGCCGACGCGGTCACTAGCTGACTTGGGCTAATAAAGGTCAGCGACTTCAATCCAGGTACTTCAAGCACCTCGGGCCTACGAGCAGTGTTCGTTGACCAGATATAGACCATCCCATTATCACCTCCCGACGCTATGTGTAGACCG
>QLPM01003121.1:0-19733 GCA_003314695.1 Albatrellus sp. MG142
GCCTAGGGCTCCGCCACCTCGTCGTATAGGTGTTTGACCGCTCGACTGCGTGTTAAACCCTTACAGCTATCGAGCTCGCTACAGTCGCTCCACAGTCATTCCACAGTCTCTCCGTAGTTCATTATTGTTTCCCCTGGTTTACAATACTTCTGTCTTTTTGTTCTTTATTTTCTATTGTTCTCGTCTCAGTTAAAAACCCTGTACTTACGAGATGCGCTTTCAGCACGTTTGCCAGAGAATTAACTTCGCTCTTGTCACTGTGATCCCTTTTTCCAACATGCCTCTGACTCTGTGCACACCATGCAAACCCACATCTTCCCAGCTGAAGATAAGGTTCCACCACATGACGATGCTGACATGTCGGCCCACGTCACTCGTTCGCAAAGTGCGCCCGCCGACATCTGCACCTAGCATCACCTCCTCGGACACATCAACAAGCAAATGGGCACGATGCCCGATGCTCTCAGACCTGACACAGCGGAACACTTGCCACCTGCAGGCCCCATTACGGAGCAAATGGGCACAACGCCCGGAATTCCAAAGCAACACACTGCAGAAGGAACCACCAAGCATGCCCCATCTCCCTTGCACGACGCAAACACCTCCGACACTCCGAGGCCTCACACCGGTAATGCCAAATCAAAACCACTGCCGACTCCGACACTTGCATCAAACTGGCCCCCTCGCACAATCCATGCACCTGTGCGTGATGACGACAACTGGTATATGGTCTCGTCATACCACCACAGGACCGAGAATCCCTCAGGGACGGACGCTAACACTTACGCGTTCGTCGACAACGATCAAGCCTGTGTACCTATTGTTATTCAAGACCTTGACTACGACCCTGTCCCGACACGCGCGTCCACTGGCACACTCGCTGAGTGGGCGTGTTGTGGATAACAGCAGCGCGCACCAGCACATGCCCACACATGCTTGCGTGCGCACTCATAGAGGTGTCGCCTACGATGTGCAAGCGGCCAGGGTGACAGAACAAGTGAGATTTCACATATACCTAGTCATATGTCGCACACTCTTTTTTCCTCAGTCCTCCAAGCAGAGACTGAGGTCAGTACTATCATTACACACACTCCCTGTCATATTTCTTACCTACCTCTACCTTACAGAGTATCTACAGACACTGCACATGTGAGTGCCACAAATTGAGACCTTTAAACTCCAACATACTTGTCATATAGGTGTTTGACCACTCATTGCATGTTAAACCCTTACACTCATCCACTGTCATACCCCAACAGCACACATCAGTGCAACATGGGCCACCCTGCAATGTCAAACAACCCCACCATCAGTCTCCCAGTGAATTGCATCACCACATGGCTCACACATTCCATATTGGAAATGTAAGGACTTCATTCAGACACATGTACACACAGACACTGTAGGATGAGTAATTCTCAGTCTCTTCACAGAAGACTGAGGGAAAAAGAGGAAAGGGGGATGAAATATGTACATGGTATATATCCTTCGCCTATCCTGTCACCGCTCATGCATTGTAAGCGACGTCGCGTGCGTACGCTGCTGCTACACCTTGTTGCAGCCCAGCTCACATCCACCACCTGTACGCTGTTGCACTGCGTCGCCCCGCGCACCTTTCCTACAGCCTCGCTGACGCCCCTGCAGGCTTCTGGACCTATAGCTAATGAATCAAATCGTTCTGCGGCCAGATCCTCGTCTAAGTCAATTTTCATGATAGGAAGAGGATAGTGAAGTAGGAGACACAGCGTATCGTTAATTTGATCAAAGACTGGTAAGTCTTTGCCATTCTTGCCGTCCAACTTCCTTTACAATCTGGAGACCCCTTGAGCCCCCCAGCGGCATCGAGCAGATAAGGTCATGCGCGAAATTATTACGTTGGATCGAAAATCAAACAGGAGGATGTCACAGAGGTGTTGCGGCGCGAATCGTTCCCATCATGCCAGTCGCCTGACAGTGGCTCTCGGGTTAGTGTCCCCAGTGGCCGTAACTCAGATCCTGCCATATGTGAAGGTCCGCTGATACATAATATCTTTATTAAATTAAGCTTGGAAGTTTGGTGCCTCATTGTAGATCTCTGTTCTTCATCCGCTACACACCATTTTCCTGCCAACGGATGTTGCGTTTTAGTCTCCTAGCTCATGTTGGCGATCCTGCTAATTCTCCACCAATTACTTTAATACCTTTACTGTATGTCCATTCTCTCCACTAGCCAGCGTACCCTTTTATTGCTTTTGTGTCCTTCTCGTACAATACAGCCTTAATAATATAGGACAGGATACAGTTCTCAGAGTCCCAGCCAATTCTTTGAACAACAGAGACAACTTAGGGACCGCTACAGCTTATTGGTATCACCAGACGCAACCTAAGGTACAAAGGCACACCACCACTTACTGCTTTGGACTGCCAAAAGGAGAGAAGTTGGCGCGCGGTATGCTCACACTGAGATAGTCGACTACGTAACTAGCCCCGACAGGTGACGATCTTGTCGCTTCAACGTTGTCAGACTTATAAATGAAGGATTAAGGCATTCAGTGAATGATGTTACAGAGAATGGAGATCCTACCTTGTCCGATTTGCGGCTCCTGGATGCAAAAAAGACACCGTCCTTGGAAAACGACCTCTGTCTTCGCTTATCCATGCCGTCTTCGGTGCTATCCCGACACCGACGACATAAAGCCTTTCCTACCTGTACAACTTGAGCTTGTGCGGGAAGGCCCGTACAGGGTCCAATCGGAGTCGTGTAGCGCGGCGTGCAAACGTTCACGTTTCCTATGATTACACTGGCCTTGACTCCGGCTCGGTCGAATGGGTCTGCGGCGGGGCTTGTTGTGGGGGTCTGCTGCGATGGCGGTGTGTTCTGAAAGGGATTTTGGAGGGATCGCATGCTAGTAACGGATTGCGACGAGCTTCGCCGTAAACAAGCAGGTTTGCTAGCCTTTTGTTGCTTTCTTTGATCTGAACGCTCAGATAGCGTGGTTGCAGTCATATCGGAGGGAATTGTGTAGGCTGATAACTCCATCGTGACCTTCCGTCGTGGCTAACGCCAGCAAAATGCCTTAGCTTTATTCATTCGTGTGGAATGGTGCGACACGGTGCAGTCACATACCATAAGTGGGGCACTCATATATCGCTTCTGCATGTCCTGTTACAGGCGTAACTTGTCAGCAGTGGCCCAGTCGGAAGGTTACTTTATCGATACCGCTGTGCCATTCACGTCAGTATTGGTGCAGGTACCCGACCATCTCGACTCCGGTATGGGTCGCAGCACAGCACACTGCAGGCACCGAAATTGACGCAAACGGAACGTGAAAAAGCAGAACATAATCTCACATCCGAGGTCGCTACTGCAGAAGGCCCAGCCTTGTGTCTGCGATCGAAAATAACGGGTATGTAGACCATGACTTTAAGGCGTGATGTGTAGGCATTCGCAAGTGCCATGCAACGCGTGTACCGTACCCATTTTTGCAATGACGGCCAGTCTCAATTGAGTAAGACTGATGGTGGTCCTAGCCAGGTCTTACGATGGGTGGGTGGGCACAAAAGGGCTGCCTGGACGGAGCAAGCACAAGTATTTGACGTGATGCGGACATAAAAGTGAACGTCGGCGATAGATCTGGCGCTGACATCGCGGGGACGCGCAAGCCTGTGAAGAGCCACGGCGCTGGCGCAGTGCCACTTGCACCTTGTGGTGCCGTTCCGGACATAGTCTGCTCAGCTTTGTGAACAAATTTAAAAAGTCCTCTCCTTCAAAACACCTTCAGAAACTTTTACTCAACGATGTCATCTATTTCGTCGCCGTTGAATACGGTAAAGTACCTTCAGCACGAGTGTTGCGGCCGTGGGTTTGCTGATGGTTTCTTGCCTACTCAGGCGCATCAACACGCTGCCAACGCCGACGATTTCCTGGCCCAAGGGTTGCTCATACCCGCGTCTGAGGAGCACCAGAAAGCCGCAGATGCTTTCCAAGAATGTATCGAGGCGTCTCATGATGAAAATGTTTCATTCATGTCTGAACAGCTTGTCGAGCTTTTTCTTATGCGCTCTGTTCATAGACCAAACGAACGCTGACCATGCTACACAATGAACATACGAGGGCTATGAAAGCACTACAGAGAAGAATAGCTATCTTAAGGGAAGAGGGCGCTGACCCCACGCTTCCCCAAAAACCCACTTTTCCACACCCTTCTACTGTTTCGAATAGCATATCCCCTAAACCTTCACCATCGCCACCGCCACACATGAAAGGACGACTCTCTGATTCTCAGCATACTGTCGACGAGTCTTTCATGCTCCTTGGACAGCAGGTAGGAGATCGATCTACTCTTCCATCGATACACTCTTACTCAAGCGCATTAACTTCCTGCGTCAGTCTGCGGATGCAGGAGACGCCTTCAATCAATTTTGGAGAGCAATGGAAACTCTTGATCACCTATCACAACCAGTAGCCTTTGCGACTGCTCCATTGGGTATACCCGAGTCTTCGCCGAAGCCCCTGGGGAGAAACGGAAGTAATAGCAGCGACACGGACATCGAGGAGAACGCCCGGTCACGTCGGCTTCAGGCACGAGGACAATCAAAAATCTTATCGCCCGACCCATCCTTCGCCACCGCATATGAGGGGGAGAATGGTCGAGACATGGCTAGGTCAACACGCCATAACCAGTCTGCCAGTGTCCTTGATTTACGAAACGAGTTTGATGAAATTGCGGAAGAAGGTCAGCATACTTGTCATTTCTCCGAAGCACATGGCTCACTCGCTAGTAAAGATTACGATTCGTCCGACTCGTTCTGCATGATCCCATCGAAGTCTGAGCCTTCGATGTCGATTCTGAAAAAGGAGAACACTATGCTTAAGAATGACATGAACGCACTGAAAAAGAAGCTAGAGGTTGCCGAACGTACTCTCCAATTACGAAAGGAGCAGGATCAACAATTACGAGATAACATCGCGGTCGCACGCAGAGAGGTAGTGACAACCTTGCGCTTTCACATGCCAAGATACTCACTCGGACCTTAGGCACAGCGGGCGATGGGCGCGTCGCTCGTAATGCAGCGACCAGTCCAGTCGTCATTTGACCTCAATAGTCCGAATCTGAATCTTATTCTCCCCGTGCCATCGCCTCTAGTACCGCCGAATCAAAGCCGTGACCGAGAAACACAGCTGGCGCGGCGCGTTAGAGAATTGGAGGAAGAAGTCCGGACCGTGAAAATCGAGAATGAAAAGCAGGCCAGTCATATCCCACGTGAACGTTCCTTGCTGTTGGTCTCATCGAGCCTGTCTTTTGCAGAAAGCAATGATTTCCAAGTTCCGGGAGCGGTGGGATAAACTCAAGGAATCGGCAAAACGCAAACGTGAGGCGAAAGCAGTCGCTGATGTGCAAAATTCTCCTGTACACGAGCGAATCGACGAAGAGCCCGAGGCGGAGGCGGAACAGGATGAAAAATAAACACAGCGTCTTATCGCTAAAAAGCAAACGGGTTCGATCCGATTCACTAAAAAAAGACACTCGTCTTCATGTGTGGCACTTTGCGTATTCCATAGGTTATCGTCAACACATTGCTTGTATCAATAGTATATACCCTTGTACGTGGAGTGCTGTATGAGTCACTGATCTTATCTGCACGGTCTTATACAGTACTTAACAAGCCTTGTCGATATCTAGCTGCTGAAGGCTTTAACGACCGCAATTTATTTCCGAACCTTGCGAACCTTGCGCTGGTGTTGCAGACACTTGACTGTTGGCTTACATGACAGTAAGATTCTCACTGCCAGGACGGTCGAACCGTCTCGTTCCTGAAATTGGAACTGATACGCAAAGGGTTGTCTTCTGATGACAGAAATACAATACCTTCAATCACGTCGATCCACGTCACAAGCGGAAGCTTTAATCTGCGGAGAGCTTTTTGGACATTTCACATGAAGAGAACTACTGCCCAGGAGTGAATAGCTTGTCAATGACTCGGGCGCATCGCCCGACAGAGAGGACAGTAGGAGCGGTACTCATTCTAATGATTAAAAGACATTGCCGTTGTCCGGCAGTTCAGTCAGCCAAAACATGAAACTATTCCGGCGGGTATTTTCGGGTAAAACCGGCGAAGCAAGCTAAACGCTAGGCAAGCATGGCACGTCCTCAGAACAGCCTAGGTGTGAGAACTTGGTGAAATAGGAGCCGCTCGGCGTCAGTACTGAAAGGTAGAAAGTCGGTGAATCCCACGAAAAAATGTACGCAGCTCGTATGCAGTTATAGAAGTGTCAGTCAAAGCACGATTGGATTGAGTCACTATAATAGTATGCAACACGAAACATGAGGTCTAATACAATGACAATGAATTGGTTCATCTAACGGCAGCTGAAAGCTTTCCACTTCACGCGAACAAACTGAAGTTAACGATACGGAGAGACCGTGCGGCAGTATTGAAAGTCGCTTTAGCTCGATCTAAAACCTGACCACTAAGTTCCCGATCATCACCACTTTGCTCAGGCACGTTC
Organism: Albatrellus sp. MG142; assembly: GCA_003314695.1. Classification (NCBI taxonomy): domain Eukaryota; kingdom Fungi; phylum Basidiomycota; class Agaricomycetes; order Russulales; family Albatrellaceae; genus Albatrellus; species Albatrellus sp. MG142. The sequence continues at coordinate 6,491 of QLPM01003121.1, forward strand.
ATAGTGAGCACAAGGTCTACACCTTTGGTTTCGACTCTGTAGACAGCCATGAAAACTTGGACGTCATCTACCTGGGTACGATTGAACTTCTGAATGTGTTGATTTCCCGTTAAAAGGATTGGCGACGGTGTATTATCGTCACGGTCGTTAGGTATAATTTCCACGTCGTGAACGGCACTGTATGAGGCCGAATTGTCATGAGCCAAGGACTCGAAGTGAAACCTGGAGACGGATATCAGAAGAAAACTGGTGCGCGTGACCTGAACTACCAAACTTGGCTGCATCTATAGAGTCGCAGGGATCAACCCTCTGCAGGATCTCTAATATAAAGCTGGTGTCGTTTCTCGGATGAATCAGGACTTCCTGAGTATCAGGAACTTGGCGTATGAGGCTGGAGACGGTAAGTGTACGGGTGTTCTGTGTGCAGTCGCGTGTTTGACCTACGAAGCATCAATGAGATCCGTTGGTAGAACGACGCTTACAGTGCCCCCAAAGAATTCTCTGGTGGCAGACGACATCATGAGGGAATCCCCAACCAGTGCCCAATCCAATACCTGAGAGAATCAGTGCTGTATCACGTGTGAGGCGTCCATACTTGTGTGATAGACGCGTCTCGGAATGTCACGCGTCGCCCTTTCAACCGACTCGCGTAACTTCTTCGACGTCTCCAACCTCATGAGCGACCTACGACGCCGTTCAACATTGCAGCCACCTCCAGATAACTACGGAAATGCGCGTTCTGGGATTCCTTTGCCAGCCTCTACAGCAAAGAATCCCGCACCTGGCATGCGAATGTCTTTGGCTGGACCAGCCCTCCGTGCCCCAGCGCCTCCAGCGCTAGCGGTCCCGGGAACGAATCCAAGACAATCGCTTTACAGGTCTCAGAACGTCAACCCATTGCTTTCCAGTGCTTCAAAGCCTAACAGCTATGGGCGTACACCCATGAACAGGTGAGAGCGGCAGCACTCATGATCAACGAAGCTATCCCATATATGCGCTCCCCTGTGAGTTGACTGTCATACTTTGCCTCGGCAGCAGCACGAGACGTGTGTCAATGTGGGGTCCGGGAGGGGCCATGCCTACTCCATCGAGCAGTCAAGTCTTTAAGGACACCCGTCCACTCCGTGATCGGCATTACCAGACCAAAATGCGACAGGAAATATTTAGTTGGCTTCAAGAAACGGGTTACGACATATCCATGCAAACACTGGCGAATATCACGGGAAAGGACTTTCGCGGGATCTTCCAGCATCTTGTCACGCTCCTTGACCCTTTCTATCCATTTAATCCCAAACTCCGCCTTGAAGATGAGTTCCTGTCTGCACTTAAGGCTCTTCGGTACCCTTTCGTAAACCAGCTGGACTCGAAATGGTTAGCTGCCCCTGCCAGCATGCATTCATGGCCTTCCTTATTGGGTGTTCTCCACTGGCTAGTTGTAATGTGTAAGGTGAATTTGTCTTCCGCCATTTGGGCGCATGGATTATCGTCTTTTGTTTTCCAAGCTGAGAGCTGTTTTCTCCGTACTTCAGGGCAGGCTACATTATATGGAGAGTGGTCACCCTACGCTTCAGAATCCGTCCGATGTCCCAGAGGAATTCGATGATCCCAACCACCATCAGGCTCTAGCATTCGATTACTATGCGGATGCATACGAAATGTTCTTGGATGGTACAGACTCTTTCGAAGGTCCAGATCAAGCATTGGAAGAACGATATGGTGAGTTGTATATAAAAGGAGTGTTTTTCCCTGACGCTGACATATTGATAGCGAAGAAGAATGAGAGAATTGTGGCCGATTTGGACGAACAGAGGAGCCTCCTCATTCAGGTAAAGGCAGAGTTGGAGAAGTTACAGACATCTGCGGTAAGCCCGCATTCGGAAACAGTATCCGTGACTGTCTTCTCATCTCGATTGTAGGCTCCGATTGAGAAACTGAAGGCTGATAATGGCTTTCTCAAACGTGATCGCGAGAAGTTTCAAGAGTGCATCCGTCGCTGGGAAGCGAGGAAAAAGAACCTTATTGACACTATCGCCCAAGAAAGGGCAGAAATAGTGCTACGGGGTGAGTTCATGCGAAATTGTTCCTCAGCGATAACGTTGACGGCGTGCCTTCCTAGCATCGCATCTTACGGAACTAAAGGTAGAGCAGGAGCGACTCACGGATATAGTGAAGGAACAGAACCTTTCGCCAGAAGAGGTCATACGCATGAACACTGACTATGAAACCCTTACGAGAAGTCTCGAAGATCTCAAGCACAAGATTGCTGAGTCGCACAAAGTTATTATGTCGTTGGAGGTGACTGTTACCAACCGCGCTGGCGCGGCAGAGGAAGCCCTCGACACATACACCAATCTACTTGCCTCGCTTGGTCTTTTCCCGCCATTACCCCCGCCATTCCAGGACATTGATTTAACGCTGGAGCTCAATACGGCAGCTTCCAATCCGCAACAGTTGGTATCTGGAGCGGACATTCGCCGGGTCGTGAAGCCCGCCTTGAGCGGAGTGGCAGAGGCCAAACGTAACGAGCGGGCTAATGTGGAGAGTGAGCGCATCAAGATTGACAACGAGCTGGACCAAATCGTCCTTGAATGTGAGAACATGGAAGAGGAATTGCACGAGCTTGACAAGAAGGTTGTAGCACTGAACGAGCAAGCCGATGACCTCCGAGAGGTATGGTATTCCTTGTTTTCGCGGCGTTATCAAGACAGACATGATTCCCGCATTATCTGTTCAACAGGCTGCCCAGCAAGAAGCGCTCGTCAGCAACGCCGAAGCAGCTCGCCTAGAACGGGATCTAGCTCAAGCGCGAACAGCGGCGCTGGCGAACGGCGTTGGTGTCAAGTCTCGATTGCAGGCTTTGCAGATTGCGTGAGTAAATTGTCATCCGTCGAGAATCTCCTTTGCGGCGAATCAGCTCATCCCTGTGAATCAGGTACCGCGAGCAGGTTGAGAAAGTCGCGAGACTCCGGGACGAAACCGTGCGCGCAATCGTCAAAAATAGCAGTGACATTGCGATGTTCAAGCAAGATGTCTCTCAACAGCTGAAGCACCTTCGAGAATTTGCAGAGGCAAATTGATAGACCAGATCCTCCAAGCTGAACATGAATTATGTGTTGATTAACTTCCTCAGGATTGCACACTGTGTTTGTATCGTTACGTAATCCTCTGGTTGTTGGCTATCATGGTGATACTGTATACGTAGTATAAGGTCCGTGAAGGAGACTAGCGATAATACTGTACCCGCCGAGCGTCTGAAGAATAAACGACGACTTGAACAAGTAATACCAGTAGTGGCGGTTGCGCGGCACAGCCTGACTGCACGTTTACGTTTCCTCCCGGCGTTGTGGAGGATCTTCTCCGAATCGGTGACTACACTGTCACCATAGCATTCCGACCTTCGCGCAACATAACTTATTGGTACGTCTCTACGGACTTTTTTTTGGTTGATTTCCATCGCCGACGTTCGCAGCGGACAGCATCTTACGACTGACTGTGACGAAGCTTCGTCGCTGATTACACCCGGTCTTAACGTGTTTCCTGGCCGACAGGCCGGACTAACGATCTCTCCTATGATCCGTTTTGACTTGTGATGCGAGACGGAGTGTCACAAAGCCAAAGCATCCCAGATCTACGAAGAAATCCCATAATTGCACCCAGGCGTATAAACACGCCGCGAATTCTCACTGGCATAATCACTAGGCGCAGGGCCGTGGGTTTATCTTATCCACGAAAGCAGCTCGCGCCACGTTGATGCAGACGACCCAGTTCATGGCGCTTAATTTTATATTTGCCCCCACGGCCTCGGAGCCGTTGTTAATATCTAGGCTGTAATCCCATCACGCCGAAGCAGAATCCTCCGTGTGAGGACGTGAGCCTGTGCGGACGATTCTTCATGAATGGCATCGGAGACCCTGCTAAGATAGATACGGTGACAGTCGCAACCAGTTCGTGATTGGATGCCCTTCTTCGGTCAAGAAGTGGCTGGCATGAGACTGGTTGACTAGTATCATTTCCGATTTTGCCTACAGCTCAATTAATGTCAACGGCTCAGCATAGACTATTTCCTGTCCTAGTCATCACTGTTCCATTCCGCAGGCACACCGCAACAGGTCGAAACACGCGGCTCTCCGGCATATTGCTAGCCCAGTGTCTGATGGCAGTGCGTACAAGGACAGATACTCATGCAACTCATACAAGCTGGGACCTTATCGCCTTGTCAGGATACATGACTTCGACGTGTCTCTGAAACCCGGATCAGTAGTTGTGGACTGAGACTTGGTTTCCACAGAATTGATACCGTATTTTCCCTCGCCATAGGTTTGGAACGTTTCCGACATTGCCGCTCTTCGACTCTCTGTCACCACATGGAATCCTCCCTCCAGTGCTGTACCTGAATCCCACAGGTTTGCTCCTATGCGGAGACGCGCTCCGCGACATAAGAAGGGGCGGATGGCCCACCAATTCGCTCGCCACGACCCGCTCGTACCCCTCTCCTTGTTTGCAGATTCAAGGTCTAGAGATTCTGCCCCATACGAGCGATAACACCTGCACGCCATGTCTGCGAAACCAGAAGTCGCCGCCCCCGCCTACGACGATGCAGAGAAGGGCACCCTAGAGATCGATCAGCGGAAAGGGCCTGTCGTCGTTTCTCTACCGTTCACGGAAGAGAAAAAGGGCGACTCTGCACTGGTCGTTACGAAGGAGGTCGCCCCCGCCCCAGCGAAGGCTCCCAAGCCACCGGCACAGAAGAAGAAAGTTTCGAAATGGATCCTTTGGACGCTGTGGTTCAACACATACAGGTGAGCGAGCTCGCGTCTCGGTCATTGCTGTACTGACTACCCAAAAATGCATTGAAGGAAACTTTTCACTTTTTGCTTCACTGTGAATGTCATCGGCCTTGCCTTAACCGCGTCGGGGCATTGGCCTTATGCCGTGCAGTATAATGGTGCCATAGCGCTGGCCAACCTGAACATCGCCATCCTTGTGCGTAACGAGCTGTTCGGCAGAATGTTGTATCTGGTCGTCAATACCCTGTTCGCTAAGGTGCGTGTCGTAATTTCTATCCGCTAATTGATTGACTCTCATGTTCCTGGACAATTTTTTAGTGGGCACCCCTATGGTGGCGACTTGGCTGCACCTCTGTCCTACAGGTATGTGCCGTCCTATACATAATGAAAGTTACACACGCTCAAACCATGAAACAGCATCTTGGAGGCATCCACAGCGGCTGTGCGACCTCGGGGGTGATGTGGCTCATACTGAAGGTCGTCCACAACTTCAAGTACCGCGGTGCCTACCACGACTCGATTCTCACTATAGGGGTGATCACTACCATAATTGTCATTATCAGCATCCTGAGCGGCCTCCCATGGGTTCGCAACACACATCACAAGTGGGTCCTCCCAAAGCGCTTGTCATGTTCTGATCAAATATCTGACATTACTTCAGCGTCTTTGAACGCCACCATCGTTTTGCTGGCTGGTCAGGCCTTGTTTTTACTTGTAAATCACTCCACCATCTCCTTCACATGTTGCTGCGCCTCACGTCCTTCTACAGGGGTGTTCACTATCCTCGGTGACTCGTACGACGAGACCACGAAGTCATGGAACCTCGGCGGGACGCAAATAATACGCCAGCAAGACTTTTGGTACGCTTTGGGAATGTCGACTTTGTGAGCTCTCACGCTGCTCGTTCCGAATCCCGTTGCCCGTTGCTCACTGTATTGTCAGCATCGTTATCCCGTGGATCTGCACTCGCAAAGTACCCGTCGATATCGAGCTTGTAAGTCTCTGATCCTGCTGATACGAAGTTGCCTATGCTTAACGACACACTCCACAGCCGTCTCCCAAGGTGGCCGTTATCCGGTTTGAGCGTGGCATGCAGCAAGGTCTCCTAGGTCGCGTCAGCCGTTCTGCTGTCATGGAATACCACGCCTTCGGTATCATCTCGTGAGTCCCCTCCCGCACCCGAAAGATACATCCATTCTCACTCCACCGCTTAGAGAAGGGACACATGCGAAGTACCACTACCTGATCTGTGGTGTGCAAGGTCAGTATTCCGTAGTCGTTCCTACGCAGTCCTGTCTGATAAGTCTCCATTGCCGGTAGGCGATTTCACGAAAAGCCTCGTCAATGACCCGCCGCGGACGATCTGGACGCGCCAACTGAAGGTCCGCCTCAGTTCTCTGACACTGACGTGACGGTTGTCTCACCCAACTTTTCCAGTTCGCCGGTGTTTCCAACACGTCCACGCTTTACAAACGGGGGATTCGGATTTGCACCGGAACCGGCTTAGGCGCTGCTCTCTCCACCTGTCTGCAGTCTCCCTATTGGTGAGGCATTTTCTATGCTCACACCTGCCTCCGTCCTGATCCCCTGTCATTTTAGGTATCTTATCTGGATCGGTATATCGATTCCCCTACAGCGCCATGGAGACAGACACTGAACGATGTACTTACCAGGCTCCGACCAGGAAAAGACATTCGGCCCCACTATCAGCGGGCTGATCCACCGCCACCTTGGTCCCGAGCGACTTCTGTTATGGGACAGCAAGCTGAGAGGCGGACGGCCCGACACTATGAAGATCCTCAAGGAGGCTTACCATTACTGGAATGCGGAAGGTGCGCACGTTGTTCTATTGTGCTGTTCTATGGACCGGACTGATCGGATTTCGCCGTACCACCAGTCGTGTTCATCACGTCGAACTACATTGGTAACTCGGAGATAATGCAAGGGTGCAAGGAGGCCGGTATCCCTGCCTTCGGGACGCTCTGGGACTTCGTGAGTGGCATACTGTTTCTTTCGCTACGGCGACGCTGATTACGGTGTGTCTTCCTCCCAGTGATGAACGGCCTGTGGGCACATGGGACTTTCCTACATTTTACATCACATAGACAAGGTTTCGGTTGGGAAGCGACTGCGGAGGAAGGAAATACAGTGTATATATTTCGCACGGCATCACACTTGGCTTTCCCCGACTCGCAAATATCTATTTTCTTGCTATACAGTTCTACGAAGCGGCATAGATCGATGCGGGGGTGGGGGGAGTTTCTGCAGGGACGATGATTCTTCGTCGACACTACGGCACCACTCGGCGATGCCTACACTCATTATCTTGTATGACGTAATCTTCTCAATGCTAAGTTATCACGTCGCAGTGCGCACGTCTACTTCGTAACTTATGCTTCTGGCTTCTGTGTTTGGGACCTGCGGGAACTGCCACGGATCGGATGTTGTTTGCCGAGTCGAGGTGCCGCGGCCGGACTGCACGGAGCGGTGGGCAGCTGCCGCCGTGTACGCCGTTTTTTCTCTCGCATGCGTCGCGCGTGCCGTGATAATAGCGCGACAGAAACAGGGCAGCGAAGAACACGCGAAAAGTCTCCGGCACGGGTCAATGGTGCGCCGTCCGTCCCCGTCTTTGCGCGCCGTGGTTCTGCCAAGCCGGCGTGTCTCGGTTAGTGCGCAGCGCGCAGCAGCGAAGTTCTCGGTTGTCTTGGTGTGAACGCGGGGCGCGGGTCACACAAGGCACACTGACGCCAGCGAGTGGCGTCGCAGGGTGCAGATGGAGCAGGAACGCAGTGAGCAGCGCCAGAGGACAGTATGGACAACATGTGAGCAGAACACCAGGTGGGATTCGAGAAGCGCGTAACCACATTCCGATAGCGACGAGTAAGATGACCATGACAACGACACAACAGCAAGTACTCAGTGAGTAGGGATGGGGCACGAAGGAACGATGGATCATGTCCCGTCATGTCAAGCAGTACTCCTCCAAAATCTGGCCAGACTTTCCCATCCAAGCCCACCGCCGGCCTTGGTGGATGAAAGTATTTGGCTCTAGGCGTACACCTTTGCGTGCGAGCTCAGTGACGATACGGGTGATGTTTCGGGTATCCTAGCATGAGAGGCGACGAGCGAAAGAAGGAATAATTATGATGTGTTCTCGGTAGAAGTGAGTGGGGCGGAAGAAAAAGAACTCACGTCAATGCCACTGTGCTGCCGCCCCTCGAAGGGCGCCAGCCCAAGGGCACGAAGTTGCATGGATATATTCATGGACACACGGCGAGGGAAAACCATCTATATAAAAGGAACGAGAGAAGGTTAAGTGTGCGCAGCATAGGGCGCACCGTGGCAACAGCGGCGAACCTTTTTACCCTGTGGCGGCTGCACGGCGTCCGACCAGATGCTTACCACTTTGCGGACATCCATGACATCGCCCTTGATCCAATGGGGCATGGGGATCTGTAAAAAGTCAATTATAGTGCTTATGAACACAAGCACGCAGCCACGACGCAGTATTCAAGATTTGTGTGACTGACATTGGAAATAAAGCATTGCTTAACGACAAAGTCTCGGATATCGAACGGTCCATCAGTACACCAACAGAACCGGACGAGACGCTCGCCTGTCTGTGAATGAATAAGTCCATTCTTGACGAGAAATGCCAAGAACATATCGACCACTTGAGGAAAGTGAGGAGCGGCGTCAACTTGTTCCTAAGCAGACAGATGTGGTTCACGACTGAGAAGCAAATACGAGTAGACACGAAGGATAGGAACTGACCTGAGTGATACCCGTGAGGTCTGTGCAAAACTGAGATAACATTGGGCGCCATGTTGGACGGACGAAGCTGCGAAACTCATCGACGACGTGGAGTCTAGACGCATGACCGTTCTTCTGCTTATCTGACCATCTGAGAAGACAGACAGGCCATTCCTACGGATGGATAAGTGGACTGGGACCTGTCACGCGATCAGGAACGCACAATGATCTCGTTGGGCCACTGAAAGTCTGTGCCTTGGAGACAAGTAGCTTCGACATCGAGAACAAGGAACGCATCGAAGGGCTGATGGATTTGGACGGCCATAGCTTGGATTATCTCAGCCGCAGACGAACTGACTCGTTGGGAGGGTGCAGAAGAAGCGGGATGAGGACCCGGGTAAACAAAGGGGGGAGCATGGGGTCTGGGCTTGAAGACGGGGAACATTTTGGCGGTAACAGACCTGGGCTTGCGAGGTGTGGGAGAGGCGGGGGCGTTGGGATTAGACCTACGGATTGACAAGCAGCATCGAGCGAAGGAAAAGGCGGCGAGGGCAAAAAAAGTGGCGAGGAGGATGACACGGGGCGAAGAAGGAAGAAGGTCGGGTATGGAGCGGAGAATATCAGAGAAAAAAGAAAGAAAAATATGAGAGAGCGGACGAAGCATGTCCTTGTGCGGGGCCAGAGGCGGAGGGCAGGGCTCTGTCGACTCCGCTGCCTCTCCTTTCCTTTTCAGTCCACTCCCCCCGGCCGGAGTGCCGGCCCTCTATTTTCCTCTTTCCCATCATCCTTCACGTCCCTCTCCGTCATGGCCTCCCACAGGGGCGACGACCTCGACGATGACTTTATCCCGGATGACATCGTGGCCCTCTCCGAGGGCGACGACACCTCCACCCTTGCCGACGGCAACGACATCGCAAAATTGCTGAGCGCCGATGAAGAAGAAGACCACGTCAAGAAAGAGGCCGCGAAAGATGAGAAAAAGAGGAAGCGCAGGGATAAGGAGAAAGAGAGAAAAAAAAAAGTTCGTCTTGCCCTCCCCCCCCCTGTTCAATTCTCCCAAACCATGCCGTCCTCGTAGAAACGGAAGTTGGCCGAACTGCACGAACTTGCTGATCCTGCCCTCCTTGCCGCACGGCCGCCTTCCATGATAGCGGACTACCTATCCTCCATGCAGAGCAAGACTTTCTCCAAATTTACCTCCCTCGAGCTGCAGGACAGACGGATCCCTGGTACGCGCCCCTGCGCGCAATTTTATGGAGGCAAGCTGAAATTGACACCTAGACAGAGAGCGCCATAGCAGATACGATGGCATGGACAGGATTGAGGACTTTGACAGACTTAGTGGAATTTATAGTCAAAGGTACGCCCCGCCGGCCCCCAGCACCCGCGGTGCAGTATCTACTCCTTGTGCAAATCACGATCATTCCGTCCAGCTGTTCCGTCCCTCCATACGCGTTTATCTCAGCGGACCAAGTCCCTTGGTGCGCCCACCCTCCTCTTCCTTACTAGCGCAGCCCTCCGAGTTACGGACGTGACTCGAATTCTCAAGAGCAAGACGTTGCAGGGAGAAAAGGGCGCCGACGTCGCAAAACTTTTCGCCAAACACTTCAAACTTGAGGAGCATGTTGCTTACCTGAAGAAGACCAAGGTGGGTTCCGCAGTGGGGACACCTAGTAGGATTGGCAAGCTGCTCTGTGACACTGGTGAGTGGTGTTCCGTCGTGTCAAGCTCGTTCTCCAGCCTTATGCTCTGTAGATGCTTTATCCGTGTCCGCGCTCACACATATCATACTTGATGTCAGCCATCAAGACGCGAAAAAACGCTCTCTGCTAGACATCCCAGAAACCCGAGACGAAGTCTTCAAAACCGTCCTCGCTGCGCCTCAGGTTCTCCAAGGCATCAAGGCCGGAAAGATTCAGGTTGTACTGTTCTGACGTACTATAGCCCACTTACCTCCTTGTTTCTCGTATATAACTTCATTGAAGACTTGGTCCGGGTATCACATTGCTATGACAGCATAAAAAGTAGTGTAGAAACTGCCTAAAAACCCCTTGGGTTTACTCTCTGTGTAATCTGGGAAGATAGGAATGTGAGTCAACTTCGAAGTGACTCGGAACAGGGGCGCTACCCACTCTGGTGTACTTTGGCATTTTGTGTATACCTTTTCGATAACCTCGCCCGTGAGGGGAGAAGACCGTGTATTTGTCCTTCGGAGCCATCTCATGCTCTTTAGGTAACTCAAGTGCTCGGTCCTAACTTTATCATGAGAACCCGAGAAACAAACAGAATGCTGGGCCTACCAGTGCGCTACATTGGACACCACTGGCCCTCACAGCTTCAATGACAGCATCCACCTTTCTCAGCCGCGATCTAACATTTGCCTTGCGCGTCGTCGACAGCCGCCATGGTATCTTCCTGGTGGTTCACAGGTAAGAAAAAGTTCACGGGACTGGAAGCAACATTGAACTTACCAAAGCAACCCAACATTCACCGCCGCAGTCGGTCTGAAAGCCCCAAACATGCTGCACGACGTCAAACTTGGCCAACATGCAGAGTTTCATTGAAAACCGCGGCACGTGACTGCCGACGCACAGACGCCGAGGCCAGGGGAAAGTCTCACGCCCTTTTCGTTCTGTCTTCGACGCCGACGATGAACGGCACGGCAGCTGCAACACCGACCCCGCCCCCCATGAACGGGCACATCATCAATGGCGACGACGTTGCTGGGCACATGAAGTTCACCAGCGGTCTCATCCTGCCGCCACCTGAGGTCAAATGTACGTGTTTCGGTTTCCTCCCCAGTCCCAAAGGAGTTTGACGATTCTGCGCTGCGCTCACGCATGTGACCCATTCGTAGCTATCATTGACCGCACGGCGCTCTTTGTCGCCCGGTCTGCGAATCCACCGCAGTTCGAGGACAAAATCCGCGAGAACCAGCGTCAGGACCCCAAGTTCTCGTTCCTCAACCCGGCCGACCCTTATCATGCATATTACAGGCACAGGATGGACAAAATTGCACGGGGGGAGCTGGAAGAAGATACGCCTGTGGGTAAGGAGAAGGAAGGTGTACAGGAGGAGGAGAGGGACGTGGAAGTCGACGTGGGCAAGGAGCCTCCGACGGCAGAGTTCATCCTGGAACTGCCGAACATTACTGCTATTGACTTGTGCGTGTCACCTCATTCCATGAGACGCTACTATGCTAACACTCTTATGAGTAGGGATATCATGAAACTCACGGCTCTTTTTACGGCGCGCCGCGGCCGCTCATTCCTCAACGCCCTCCATGTAAAAGAGGGCCGCAACTACCAGTTCGATTTCCTCAAGCCAACCCACTCGCTGTTCGGATACTTTAACCAGCTGATTGAGCAATACACAAAAGTGTTGCTGCCTAGCCAGGAGATGCTGGAGCAACTGAACCGACGCACGCAGCCCGGTGCCAAATGGGAGATGTTGGAGGAGGCAAAGAGGCACGCGAAGTGGGAGCAGCGGAAGCGGGAACAAGAGAAGAAGCGGGAGGACGACATGGAAGCGGAACGCAGTGCGTCTCTTTCTTACTTTCTACTTCCAAGCTTGTTATGGAGGCCAGAGCAACGGTGTTTACTAATGTTTTTTTTGCGAGTCAGTTGCGTTTGCTGAGGTCGATTGGCATGATTATGCCATTGTGCAGACGATCGAGTTTACGGCTGCGGATGCATCGTCAGAGCTTCCGCCGCCGATGAGTGTGCAGGAGGTCGAAAACATGACGCTGGCGCAGAAGCGGATGGCTGCCATGATCATGGAAACTACGGCTGAGGATGTAGAGGCGCATCGGGCGCGGCAGGCTGCGGCGGAGGCAGAAGCGGCAGCGGCAGTGGGCAATGCTGGCGCTGCTGTGGAGGACGGGGACGCGATGATGGAGGAGAGCGATGAGGAAGATGCCGAGGTAGAAGAGCGGCGGAAGCGCGAGGAGGAGGAGCGCCAGAGAGAGCTAGAGCGTGCAAAGGCGATCCAAGCCAACTCCCTCGAAGCTGGTCAACCAATGAAGATCAGGACGGACTATGTCCCCAAGAGTGAGCCTTTCCCGGCTCTGGTTGATGGTGTTGCACTTACTATACCGGTTTGCACATGCAGTCGGTTCAAAGAACAAAGTCGCGATGACGACGTGCAGCATCTGCGGACAGCAGGTCGCTGTCAACGAACTGCAAGAACACATGCGTATCGAGCTATTAGACCCACGGTGGAAGTCTCAGCGCGACGCGTTGGAGACACGCAAGGCCCAGGCGTCCGAGCTGCAGCGTGGTGCAAACGTGGTCTCGTCGCTGAAGAACCTCGCACGTACACGTGTGGACATTTTCGGTGCAGAGGCAGACGAGGAGCGGCGGAAACGAGAGGAAGAAGAAGAGCGAGAGCGGCGCAAAGAGCGTGAGAAAGTTGTGTGGGACGGCCACACGGCGTCGAAGGCGAACACGCTCGACAAGTTCTCGAGCAACGTCAACTTCGACGAGCAGATCGCTGCCATTCACCGTGCGAAGGGCCTCGGACCGTACGTCCCTATTTCAGCTCCTCACTTCTACACTTGTTCATCCCGTACCACGATTTTACTGACTTGTAAATTCACTTTCTTTTGCTTTGCTTACATACAGACAAGAGGCCAACGCGATTGGCCCGGGCATTGGCCCAGCAGCTGTACCGCCACCCATGACTGCCATGCCACCACCCCCCCC
>QLPM01003146.1:0-21067 GCA_003314695.1 Albatrellus sp. MG142
GGAGCTCCGCAGCAGGGAGCCACTGGTCATCTGCTGATGGGTACCCCAGCCAGTGCACGAGGTAGTGGAGCTTGTTCCTGATATAGCATGAATCTAAAATAGATTTGACTTTGAAGTGTTCATCACCGCTGATAAGGTCAGGTGGTGGACATGTGAAGTTGGGGCTGTGGGAAGATGTTTCATGATAGGGCAATAAGAAAGATCCATGGAACACGGGGTGGATCTTCCATGTGGGTGGTAAAACGAGGTGGAACATCACCAGGTTAACCACCTTTGAGATAATGAAGGGGCCGTGGCAGCATGGTGCCAATTTGGCAGTGGGATAGAAGGTAATGAGGTGTTTACCTTCTAACCATACTGAGTCTCCTTCCTTATAAGGAAGAGAAGGAACGTTATCAACCCAATTGCGATGGGCGATACGCTGTGCAGCAAGGATGTCATCATGGAGTTGGGATAAGGCAGAAAGCCATTCCTCAACTGTGGGATTGAGTGTAGAATTGAAGATGCATGGGATTGAAACAGGGTGGTATCCCATGAGGGCATAGAATGGTGACACATTGGTTGTGGCGTGGACTTGTGTGTTGTGTGCGAATTCTGCGCTGACAAGATGGTTAGCCCAATCTGATTGGTGGGCATTACAGTATGCTCGGAGATACTGTTCGAGTTCTTGATTTAACCGCTCCGTCTGTCCATCTGTTTGTGGATGATAGGCCATGCTCATGGCCTGTTGAATTGACAGTAACTTGCAGAGTTCTTTTGAGAAATTGGTGGTAAATTGGACTCCTCAGTTGGAGATTAATTTTGAAGGGAGGCTGAAGTGTCTCCAAACTTGTTCATAGTAGAGGTTGGCGGTTTGTTCAGTGGTGATGGTGGAGTGACAGGGGGTAATAACTGTTGCTTTTGTGGCGTCATGGTTGACAAAGACTGCAATCGTGTCAAAACCCCTGGACTGAGGTAGTTCCGTGATGAAGTCCATTGAGACCATTGTGAATGGCGTTGCATTTTCGACAGGTGGAATAGGCATTAATGGTGCGCGGGGTCGATTGGGTAGATTCTTCGTGGATTGGCAGGTAGCACATCCATCTACATAATTGTAGATGAACTTATGCATGCCTGTCCACCAGAAAGATCTTTGGATGAGGTCCAGGGTTTTGACTCTTCCTGGATGTCCAGCCGACAGGATGTCATGGTGGAGTTGCACGATTTCCTGATGAACATCTTCATTGTTCGGGATACATAGTCAGTTGGAATAAAACACCAATCCATCTTGAACAGTCCAGTGTTTCTGTAGGGTGCATTTCATCGGACTTGGTGCGTTGGCTTGGATGGATCGGAGGACATTGAGGATTTCTCCATCCATTGATTGACAGTCTTTGATTCTTTGTAATAGTTCAGAGTTTTCTAGTGTTAAAGAAATCGTGCGGGTGAAGATGGAGGATGGTAGGATCACTATGTCTTTGTTGTCGTTGTCTCCAGTGTCATGATCAGGTCTTCTCAATAGTGCATCTGGTTTTCCTGCACTTTTGCCTGCAACATGGGTGATAGTGAAGTCAAACCTGGTAAGGTATAATGCCCATCTTGCTTGGCATCTTGACAATTTTCTTGCCTCTTTGAAAACTTTTAGGTTCTTGTGATCGGATAGGATCTCAATTGTATGTGGGGATCCTTCCAGGTAGTGTTGCCATTCCTCTAGGGATTTGATTATGGCTAGTAACTCTCGGTCATATATGTCATAGTTTCATTCTGCTTCAATAAATGATTTGGACATAAAGGCAATGGGATGCCAGTGGCTGTCATCTCCCTTTTGTGATAGCACTGCTCCGCAGGCCATTTTGGATGCATCACATTCAAGTCGGAATGGTGTGGTTGGGTCGGGTTGGATGAGTATTGGTGTTTCCATAAATTGGGCTTTGAGATTTTGGAACGATCATTCCTCTATCTCCGTCCATTGCCAGGGCTTTGTTTTCTTTGGCAGGTCATTCAGTGGTCTTGCAATTTGTGAGAAATTTCGGATGAATCTCCTATAGAATCCAGCGAATCCCAAGAATGCGTGAACTTCTCATAGATTTTTGGGGGCTTGCCACTCCTGGATTCCCTTGAGCTTGATGGGGTCCATGGCAAGTTGTCCATATTGGAGTCACATTCCTAGGTATTCAACTTCTTCTTGTTCAAATTCACATTTTTCTGGTTTTAGGAATAAATGATTATCTTCGAGTCATTGCAATATTCTTTTGATGAGTTCTTGATGTTCTTCCATTGTAGTGGTAGCGATTAGAATGTCATCCATATAGATGAACACTTTCCCCATTTCAATGAAGTCTTGGAAAGTCTCATTCATCATTGCTTGGAACGTGGCCGGCAAGTTCATAAGACCAAAGAACATGACCAAGGGTTCATACATTCCTCGGTTGGTCTTGAATGCCACTTTCCATTTGTCTCCTTCCTTGATATGGACATTGTTATATCCCCACCTGACGTCGAACTTGGTAAAATAATGGGCATCTTTGAGTTTGTCCACGATGTCAGATATCAGGGGTAGCAGATATTGATTCTTGATGGTGAGTGCATTCAGTTGTCTGTAGTCTTGTATGGGACGTAGTTGTAGTTGAGGGCGAATGGCCATGGAGAGGCGTGCCGTGTTCCTCAACAGCCCAAACCAAATCTTCTCCAGATGCTCTGCAAACTCCCAAACCTGTCAGGACGTTATTCATTATTTTCTCTTTTTCTCTGATTACGTAATCCAGACAAAGCTTTCATACTTACTATTACTATATTGGGCTAGGTTGGAAACCTTATTCGATGTATGATCTAAACCTTCGTATGACTCAGAACTATTAGATCATATGGGCCCCGATTACTATACTACTATGACACATATGCTGCACATCAATGACTGATGCTGTGCATTGGCTTAACAAATCATTCTATACTATTCCATAGGGTTCCAACACACAGACCATGAGAGTCTAACGCTATTGGTAGATAAGGTCTGACACCTGTCGAGCATGGTCAGACCTGCCCTAGAGTACTGTACTATATATACTGGCCTCTGCCTGGCATATCCCCTCAGTTCTAGTCATCTGGGATATCTGCCAGGTAAGCATTCCTACTATACTCTATGTTCTCTAGCTTGTACTGATATATATATCTGGGATATCCGCCAGCTGCTGTGCATATTCCTTTGGTCTAAGTCCTCATCCTCTTCCTCTTTCATCCTTTGTCATTGTTGTGGCTTTGCAGCTTGCGTGCGCCTCACAAAACCCGATACATCACCATAAGACATACAACCTGTCCCCAGGCTGTAAGCAAGCAGAGGGCGACAGAGAGGGGCAGCCAAGCTGCCATGGTGGCTGGATATACCCATTCCTGGGTGGCGATCCATGAGTCTATGGTGATAAGGAAATCCACAGCTGTGGTGATATGCATGCTGAATGTATGAGAGTGCGAGAGTTACACAAGTAGTGTAAGGAGCGCAAGACAGAATTCAGCAGAGGAAAGAAAGCTATATTGTGATATAACTGTACCTGAATGTATGAGAGCGTGAGAGTTACACAAGTAGTGTAAGGAGCACGAGACAGAACTACAATGAGAGTGACAGTTATGTGAATAAAAGAGAACAAGAGAGAATGTAATACTCACTTCAGCAGAGGAAAGAAAGCTGAAGTGAGAGGGCGATGAAATGAAGGTTTAAATACTGTAGAGTAATTAGAGTTCAAGTCCAGTTGAAACTCAGAGGAACAATAAACGATGCAAGAAAGGAAGGAGTGAGTCGTTGTATGACAGAGTGTGAGAATGAGTGATTGTAAGTACAAGGATACCCATAAAAAGTGAATGAAAGTGTAAGTAAAGAGTCCATGGACCTGTGAAGGTCCTCTAGTGACTGACAGCATCACAGATGTCGAAGCAGAGTTCAACAGTAGTTTCCCGTCTTTCTTCTTTACAAAGAAGAATGGAGATGTGAATGGAGATTGAGATTCTCTGATATATCCTCATTCCAGCATATCTTTGAGGAAGGTGTCCAATGCCTTCTGTTCTTCCAGGTTTAGTGGGTAAACCTTGCAGTTGTTTTCTGGTATGGTGTCTGGTTTGAAATCAATGGCATGATCCCATTTCCTTGAAGGGGGTAGGACATGGGATGCAGACTCTTCAAAGACCTTTCTCCAGGGGAGATATTCCACTGGGATCTGTTCTTCGAGTGTTTTGACCTCTTTCTTTGCATTTTCTTCTGCAGCCAATGTTGTTGAGGTCATAGTTTTGCAAGTTTCTTTGTTCCAATATTCCAGTAATTCTTCAGCTATCGTTTTCTTGGATCCTTTTTCCGGTAAAATGAATCTGACCTTTTTCTTTTGTCATTGGTTTTTGCTTTGATGAGGTCCCATAGTTGTCATTTTTTTGAAAGAGATAATGAGCAAGACGGTGGACAGTTGGTGAATACAAGTGATGGTTGTTGCCAGTCGATTGCAGGATTGTGTCTTCTCAACCAGGTATGGCTGAGAATGATGTCGTCGTGCCCCAGGTCTGAGATGAGGAATCGAACTACCTCTAGATGTTTGTTCACCTTCATTGAAAGGTATACCTTTTCTTTGATTCTTCCCAGAATGTTTTCAGTATCATCCACATTTTGGACAACAATTTCTTGATCTAGTTTTTCTGTTTCAAGTTCATGCTTCTTGACAAGTCGATGATGGATGAAATTTGTGGTCGCTCCACTGTCAAGGAGCACCTTAATTTCCCAACTGCATTTTCCCCCATGAGCACGTAATTCTATGGGAATCATGTAGGCATTGGCCTGTGTTATTCTCAAGAATTCGTCTCAGGGGTACATGTTTTTAGTTTGCAGCCACGCAGCAAGGGGTGAACTCTTTAAAAACCCTCATCTTCTAAGATGGATCCTGCCAGACTTCTCCTTTCTTCTGTTGAGTATCCTCGAATGAGGCAGCGGAGGTTTTGGGTAGTGAGTCATTTGGCATATTCAGGTAGTGGTTCTGGTTCCTCATCATCAGTATCTTCAATTACCACCCGGGAGGAGGATGGTTTGGCATTTTGTATTTTTCTAACTTTGGCGTCCTCTGGTTCCAATTCTTTGTCTTCTTCTTTGATGGTTCGAGTTTTGTTGTTATAAGGTGTCTTGCCTTTGAACCTGTCCTTGTTAGGACATTCCTTTGCCATATGGCCTTTCTCCCTGCATGCGAAACATTTGTTTTCTTCTTGTAGTTTCTTCTGCATTTCAGGAGTTAGGTGGCACAATTTGGCTCCTGGTGTGTTCGTTGCATCAACGTCCATGTTGTCTGGGTGTTTTTCCCTTTTCTTGGGTTGCGAGTTGGTGGGGGTCAAGCCCTTCTTCATCGCTTGGTACATCCTGAAGTTGGTGTCGACTTGGATGGTGAGTTTCGCCAATCCTTGGAATGTGGTGGGTCACATTTCTCGGTTATATAGCTGTTGTGTTAACGGGGCGTTCAGGCCTCGTTCAAAATGATAGATGAGGTTGAAGTCATCCATGACTCCAGTGTCATGTACCAGGGTGAGGAATTCCGAGTGGTATCCATCAGCTGTCCTTCCCACTTGTTTGATTGTGGTCAACTTGAGCATTGCTCGCCTTTGTATATTGACGTCCTTGAATTGAGCGTCTAGTTCCATTGCAAATGATATGAAGGTTGGTGGGTTAGTGACATCATAGTTGGTTAGATAGGTATCCTTCCATGGTCCAGCTGTTCCTCCCTCCATGTATGATAGAATGAAGATGATTTTCTGGGCATCAGTTGGATTGTTATGGCTGTTGGCAAGGATATATGCTTGGCAGCTATTCAGGAATGCGCGGTATTTGGTCTTGTCTCCATCAAATGTGATTGGAGTTTTGACCTTAAGTCCTTTGGAAATTCCTTGTGCTCCCGACATTGTCTGAGCAGGATTGGATGGCAGTGGTGGGGGCAGTGGTGAAGGAGGTCGGATTGGTAATGATAGATTTGTGACAGTTGCTGAGAGATCTTCAGCGAGATATTGAATTGATCTTGGTTCTTCTGGTACACGTGTGAGTGGGGATGATGGTCCACTAGTTTCGGAGTAAATGTCTCCTTGAGACGATGTTCTGGATGAGGTTCTAGATGGGGCCAATGTGGCAAGAGGATTGAACGTATGAGAGGGGAAGTATAGGATATCACCCCTTGTGGTTTCCCAGTTATCGTCCCCTATATAGGTGATGGATCCTTGGATTCCTGCAATGTATGTTCAGAGACAAGTGCTCCAATGGATACCAGATGGAAGCGGGTTGGGGATCGTATGATCCACGATTGTCAATGGCTTCAGGTAAGGCTAAAGCTTATCCTAATGTAAGGGTTCAACACGCAGACGAGCGGTCGAACACCTAAGTCGAGTAGCGGAGCCCCAGGCGAAGCCCAAGGTTTGAGAGCAAGTAAGACGAGTATTATAAGCTCCCTAGAGTGGGAAGACTTATAGAGACAAGTTGACTTGCTGATGATCCAGATGACAAGTATGCTGTATTGTACAAGAGGATAAGCTTGGCTTAACCTCGCAATCTGGTACAGTATTTATACAAGTAACTTGAGGGCAGGGCTCCCTCCTATGTGCGGGTGTTCGATGTAAGTAATCCCTTATCCTCCAATAGGATCATGGGGATATGAGTCAGAGATAAGGAACCAAGAATAGACATGAAACAAGTAGGGATGAGTTTCAAGTAAAAATAGACTGAAAAGAAGTGATGGCTGTCTGCCTCATGTATCCAGTGAGGCGAATGAGTCAGAGATAGCAAACATAGACAAGATAGCAAGAATAGAATGGATTATGAGGGAATACTGCTTTGTCAAGTGGGAATGGAGATGACAGTAACTGATAAGGCAGGTAAGCAGTAAGGTGAAAGGAAAAATAAGTCCTGGTAATCGTAACAGCTAAGTCCCTACAGGGTCCCATGCTATTGATGTAGAGGGTGGTAGTGATGAGGAAGCTTCTGAAATTGGCACAATTGCCATTGAATTCTGTGGGTTTATTGACCTTGAGTTGGTCCTGTGTTTGGTTTGACATTCTGGTGCTGGATTCTGGGATTGGTGCAGGCACTGATGGTGCTGGGCTTAGGAGATGTTCCAGTATCTTTTTGAGAATGGGAAACTCCTTCAATGTGTTGACAATGTATCTGGGGTCTGCTGTGAGTTTCCAGATGTCATTTCTGGTGTACTGTACTGCAAATTCTGATGATGAATCAGCATGAACAGATAGGTTTGCCATGTGCTGCTATAGTGAATACACGTTGGCAATGGGTTGGGTACTGGTGGTGCCACAATTGTAAGCCTCAAGTTTGGACAGGAAGCTTGTTCTAGTGTAAGGACTTAGCATGACAGATGTCAGCAAGGTCCTATCTGGATAACAGAATCAACAATGGTTCCAAAGGTGAAGCTTAGCCTGGTTCCTTGGCTGAAGTGAATGGGATATGCAGAGCACTGGCTAGTGTCAAGCTACCAGGTTGGAGAGCAAGGAGAATGGTAGTTGAGGCAGAGCCTCCTGGATTTGAGTACAGTAAAGTATAAGAGAACAAGCTTAAGGCTTGTTCTACCAACAAGTCAAGTATTTATACAGGAAGGTAACAGATGAGAGCAGGATACCATGTAAGTACAGATGAGTCAGAATGAGTCATGAGAACAGGAGGGATATCTGCCATAGGTGGATAACACAGGCTAATAATAAGTGTGGAGTATAAAGGGATGATGGAGATACCTGTGTGAAGATGAAATGAGTCCAATACCCTGTACCCTGACAGGGGATCTCCAAGTAAGTATGGATCAGAATGTACTGTAAGTCCAACAATATCCAGCATAACAAGAAAGGAAATAAGTAGGATGTAGGAAAAAATCATAACACCTGAGCATTCCCAACACAGGAATCTTACAAATGAATATTTGTGTCTATCTTAGAGAAATGTTTTTGTCTATTGTGCAATCATTCTCACTGTCCTCTTCTGATTCTCAAAGGATGACTTGATTGGTTTGGACTTTTGAGCAGTCTCAACAAGGGCTGTCCATCTTCATTGCCACAGCTGCCAACTTAATCGGGAATTGGAATAGCATCTGGATCACCAGTACTGGCATAGCAGTTGCATCAATAAAGAACACTTGCAGAGGATGGTTTCTCTGCCAAAAATGTACTGCATAGAAATCCATTAGCTTACAGGATGGATGGTTATTGATATAACAAAACAACATTACAAACCATCTGCAATACTAGATGAGTGCAGATACAACCACTGTATATCAGACTTTACCGTGCTTTTGACCGCCTTTTCTGTACATGTAATGCCCACGTGGAGACATAAACCACAGCTACCTGCAGGGCAGTGATTTGTTAGCATGACGCGTCAATGAAGCACTACACGACAACCTTGAAATGAGACGCACATTGAAAGCAATGTATGCAGCAAGGAAGCATGGAGAGCGCCATCGGTGTTTGTAGAACATTGAGAAGATGCTCCCCAGGAACTCGTCCGTGGTGCGGAACGGACAAAACTGGCACGTGGTGGTGTCGTTCGGGTTTGTCAGGAAGCCCCCGGTGGATGCGATATATGCCATCATGTAGTCCCCGCATGTCGTCCCAGCGGGTGGAACGATCATCACGAACTCGTTTGCGGCGCATGATATCGTGTTAGCGCCCACGGCTGGGGCCACCATATCACATGGGTCAGCACGTGTCAGGGGGAGTTAAGAATGCAACGAACCTTGGCCGATGACGCCCTCCATGAAGTACGTGAATGGAGAAAGACGGTACATCCACTGCCACCACCCAACATGACTGGGTATCTGCAACACACCTGCACTAGAGGTTACAACATCAGAAGACAAGCTTACACGCGACTAGAACTGCCAGTCTCACAATAAAAGAATGAGTGAGTAAAGTACCGAGAGCAGCAACGCCGCGAGGTCCTTATTAGGCGACATAGCCGCGACGGCTAGGCTGAACGACGAATAATATAAAGGGAGGACCACGGCGGTCATGAGTACTGTGTATGCCGCGCGGTCGTTCGCAAATCCGACCGTCCAATAAAATAACACAAAGTAGATGAAGGAAGGGATTATGTCAAACGGGATCTCGGCGAGTAGCTGTGCAGTGACAAGTGCGGACCAACTGTAGATCCTGCTGGGTTGCTCACGGAGTTTGAACACGTCACGGGTGGCGATGAAGAGGGCTTGCAGCAGACCCGCCAGCGAGAAACTGAGGATGGTGGCCAAGTAGACAGACTGCGTGACCACAGATCATGTTCTTGTTAGATGAGGCATGTACTCAGGAGCGCACATAAGGACGTACGAATATCTTATTCTGCGTACCCTGGATTGAGTTATTTGATTGGAAGAACGTGAATCCGATGAACAGCCCCCCAAAGATATTGAGCACGAGTTTCGCTTGCAGTACATCGGGGCTGCGCCACTGCTGTTGGAGTTCTCGCCTCAATAGCTGACCGAACTGGTACCTCCATGGCATCGCGAATTCAAAACCGGGTTGCTGTTGCGTGGTTTGTGTAGCTTGTGCGACAGGCGGACCTGTGTTCAAATTATTCATGGCTTCGATCCCCACCCGCAGCAGCTCCGCGCCAGGCGATCCCTTCCAAACAGCCGGCCAGTCAATTTCACTAGTCGCGGTCGCACCGGCCCCGATGATGTCCAGCATATACTCAGCACTACACATATAATGGAGTCAGACGCGCATACCAAGGATGACCCATACGCACGGGTTCTCGAACGGTCCACAGGGACGTGCACCGTGCACCTTGAAGTATTCCAGCAACGTCTCGGCACTCTCTCCGATATCTCCAAAGTAGGAGGTTCCTCCATTCTTGCTGAGGAGAAGTACTCTGTCGAACAGGTTGAAAAGCTCTGAAGAGGGTTGATGAATTCTGGAGCCGCACGTAAATATCTCCGAATGAGTAATCAACCAAAGACGGACGCACGTGCACAAAATTGCCTGCCCGCTTTTCGCCAGACTCTTCAGTGACTGCACGATCGCCCACGCGCTTTGCGAATCAAGGCCCGTTGTCGGCTCATCTAGGAAAAGGAGTAGACGCGGCTAATATGCACGCTGAGGGTCAGAGTATATCCCCAAGAAAATAACAAAAGGGTCATACTTTGGCTGCCAATTCTACAGCGATGGTAACGCGCTTTCGGAGCTCGACGTTCAAAGAGCCGACAACCGCATCGCCATACTGCTCAAGGCCGCACGTCCTCAGCACGGTCTCGACACTGCGAATATAGAGTCATTACAGAAGCAACGTAGGTGGTCCACTCAATGGTTATGCCACATACTAGGCTATTTTCTCTTCGAGGGGCACGGTGGCAGGCCTACGCAGTTTCGCCGAGAAGAGCAGCGCCTCACGAACCGTCGCAGAGGGAACGTGTGTGTCCATCTGTTGGCAATAAGCCCTAGATATACCATGAGTGATGTTCCAACCGATAGACTCGCGTGCTGCCAGTCCCCACTCACGTTTGGGACCGGAAGCCGACCGGCAGACTGCCTCCGTTTACCAAGATATCACCCGTGACGACTCCGATGTCCACCCGTTGCGCAAGCACATTCAACAGAGTTGTCTGTAGCACCCACAATCAGCATGAAACGGGGATCCTTCGTATGAACAACACTGACTTTCCCGGCACCAGACACACCCATCAAAGCTGTCAGTTTTCCCGGTATAGCATATCCAGAGACGTTGTCCAGCAGCTGGCGCTGTCCATCAGGCACGGGCACGATATAGTTCACATTCTGCCACGTGAACACGTCGCCCCAGGCTAGCTTGTTGCTCTCTGTCTCCATCTCGGCAAGCCTAATGCTCTCTCCCACCGTCTCATTCGGCCCCTTGTCGAGCTCGGCTGTGTTCGAATTCCAGACCGGATTCTGGACGAACCTGGAGGCGTTCTCCTCGTCACCCACCACACTGGATGCGAACTTCTTCACACCGCGCTTGAATAGAAGTACGTTCGAAATTCTCCCCATAGCGTTCTTCTTTTCGACGAGGATGGACAGGATGACCATGAAACCTATAATGAACACACCCAGGATAGCAAAGTCCTGCATTTCCGAGCGAAAGCCGAATCAGAGATACGCGTAGACAGTAGAGACCGTAGTGGAATACTTACGAGCCAGAGTAGCGAGTAGTGGAAGTCATAAGTCAGGGCAAGGTACATGTTCCCGTCAACGGTCGTCTGGCCCGGCTGCGAGCCGACCGTGGTGCACACCTGGTTCGCGACGGAGACGCTTTCATACCCCGCCCCCTGCGGAACGAGCTGCGTGCACACTCCGTGGAGCGTGTGGAACTCATTCACCATGATCATCTCGTATCCGTATCTCCAAGGCTACGAGTATCACCGCGGTGAGCACGGCATTCGTACAGGGGTTAAAATGATTACTGCTACTACTCACGTTGATGAACGAAATCCACTTCAATCCTTTGATCATAGTGGGAAGGGTCACAGGGAAGCCGGAATAAGCTAGGCCGACCAGCAGCAATAATCCTGCGAAGCCCGTCGCAGGCGCTTCACTCGAACACGCGGCGGCGATGGTGCGGAACATGGTCTTGATAACCATGATTGTCATGGTCACTGCTATCAGGAAGATGCTATCGCGCAGATGATGCATCAGTCCGCAGAAAGACACGCGGTACTGGCAAAGAAACATACAAGAATTGCGAGGTGGTGTGTTGCAGTCCGACCAGAAAGTAGAGAATCACGGAAAACAATATGAGGCCTATGACTGTGCTAGGAAGGTCGACGAGAGTCAACGCGATAGAGTCAAGGTATGGGTGGTACAGCGCTCCTCTCGACTGTCTGTGCACAATTACACGCTGGTAGAACAGGACAGGTATCTCAGCGAGTGCCATCGCCGCACAAGCGATCCCTCCTGCGCTGTATCACAAGTCAACGCACGGAATACCAGTAGTGTCTCTGCGAGGACGTACTACGACATGAATCCTCCACGCGGGTAGTATGACGAGGAGTCCTGTGGCAGCTTGAGAAAAAGTGTGCCTAAAATGATGGCCGTTATGATATAAGAGCTGGCAAGCACAATAGCGTCGGTGGACATCCTTTGGGAACATACAATCCAGGTTCCCAGAATCTTACATTGTGTTCCCAATCTCCAGTGACAAACTTGCTCTAAGGATCTGTATGCGCCTGCCCATGATAGCACGCGTCTGCATTGGCAGGGATACATTGTATGGGCTGGACTTGGGCATCAACGGCGGGCGCTCTGCCCACGCACTCTCCACAAAGGCAAGCGCGCGCTCCGGGTTCTCGACATACATAATGCGGTAAGCCTGCATGTCATCCTTATTTACATTTCCCAGTGGCGAGCGCGCAAAGTAATCTGCAAACTCAGCTGCCGTATGTGGGACATGGTGCTCGTAGCCCGGCCGAGCGGTGCGTGCCGATGGATCCGTCACTGTCACCCCGCCCACGTGAGCAGACACACGCCATAACACAGCCGCAAGTCGACGCACCTGCTACTAGGAAGTCAGCCGTCGTCTGTCTGTGCGCGGGCTCAAAGCCCATCCGAACAAAATACTCCCGCGCGCAATTCGCGGGCCCGAAGTACACCATATGGCCTTCGTAGACCAAACATACTTTGTCGAACTGCTCGTACAGCTGCTCACCCGCCTGGTTTAACGAGGCGATCGTAGTGACGTATGCGATGTTTGTGAGGGTCCGGAGAGTAGTTATGAGCTCTAGAGCCGTGGACGCATCCAGACCATTGGTCGAGCTGCCCGACAAAACGGTGAGCACAAATGACAGCAAGCGAAGGCGAAGAATGTGCGCACTTGTCCCAGGCAGCGAGAGCGGGGCGCAATAGGAGGGCCTCGCCAATGGACACACGCTTTTTCTCACCACCCGACACACCGCGCAACGTCGCGTCGCCCACAGGCGTGTCCTTGACGTGTCGCAGCCCGAGCACTTTCTCGATGGTCTCAGTCGCAAAGTCTACGTATCCCTCTCGAGTCTGGTTGTTAGAGCGTAGTGTGTACGGCGTGCGCATCTGCGCTGCGAATCGGAGCGTCTGATCGACCGTGAGCACGCGGAAATGTACGTCGTCTTCCGGTACGTAGATGACATCCCCACGATAGTGCTTCTCAATGTCGTTTGGTGTAAACGAGTCGTACTTTATCTCGCCATGGACCGAGTGATATTCGCTACGAAGATTCGCAAGCGTCTTAAGCAGCGTGCTGCAACCAGACCCTGGACGCCCCAGTACAACTGGATGATATCAGCATCATCAATCTGGTATGCAGGCCGTCGCCGTGCAGGACTCACGAAGCATCTCTCCAGGGCGGACAACGCCTTCAAAGCCATGCAGGATCTCACGTAGCGGAGGGTGACGAAGCTGTGTGAGAACCTTGAGCGCATTTAGCGGGTTCAGCAACGACCCAACTGTCGGCTGGCTGTTCGTTCCCACGCCGGAAACCAAGACGCGCAGGTCGCTAAACAGCACGCCGACCTCACGCGTCCGCAGGCCGCTCTCTTTCGACCTGCGTAGTGTCAATCCATCGGCCACGAAGATACAGTACACTACACACCTCTTGTAGAAGCTGCGCCAGGTTTCATCCAGGTGCAGTGGGCCGCCCGAGGTGATGGTTGACTTGCCTGCTGTGTTGTATGACCCTCCCTCCACGGCGAACGTTGACGAGCTGTATGGGTAGGGCAAAAAACCCGGTCGGGTGGTTGACGTGTCCAGTGGGAAGGTTGATGTCTCCGTTGCGAAACTGGACCTACTCTCCGCTAGGGAGCTGGGCCCGCTCTCCGCTTGGACTGCATCTTGAAATCTGTCCAGCATCGGCAAACCATCATTGGAGCCATCGTATCTGGGGGAGAATGACATGATTTGATTGCAGGACGGTGAAATGGGCTCGAGTGCTGATAAGTACCCATTGTGCGGACGCCAGACCCGATCGACGCGGAAATCAACGACATGCTTGCATTACATACAGAGCAGTGCTGCAAAGTCTTCGCCCTGTGGGTGACTTAGGATCTAGACTCTTCTCGCTGTTGTTTATTTCCCAGAGAGCCCTAGGGCTTGATCGAACAGCGGATTGATGAGGTCAAATGCGTGCCTCATCAGGTGTCAGTATCACTGCGTTGAGGTTCAGAATGCGATTCTAAACACCTAGCTCTAGATCTATTGAAAATTACTGCTCAGCCGTTGGACCCGATCTTAGAAGCTGGTTTTGGCTCCTCTTAAAGAAAGTCACTCACTCATAGCAGTAGAGGTTTATAGAATGATGTCTTACGCGTTACTAATTTGAAGTGGCGCCCATGCTTAGGTGTTGATGGACATTGATACCAAGCATTTAATGATGTAGCTGGTCCGGAAAAAAGTGGACAAGCATGACTATGATCTATGACAAGAAATATGCACAAGGTCGTGCACGCAGGACCGCTACTACAACCTTGTCAACCATCCCATGCGCCAACTGCGTCTGATGCATTGTTGCCAATGGGAATATGCACAGTATGCCATAAACATCTTGAATGGATTCGGTAGCGGGCAAAAATACGGAGAGGATCTTGGCCCCATATGACCCTTTTAGTTGTACAACTCTGAAATTTGAAATCCTTCCGAATAAGATCGTTGCTTTAGCGATCAGCAGTGCACTGTTCTCACGGAAATTAATAAGGCCTAGGCTGCGCGAGCACAGGTTCCGTCCTAAGTGGTGTACCCCAACAAATGTTGTCAGCGACAAAAAAAATATAGCGGAAGAACATGATTACAGCAGTGGCCCTAAGACCACCTTTTGTAGCGAGAATACGCTGCCGCCAGTGCAAAGGAAAGTTCGCGGCTCTCAAACTATGGCTTAAGGTGTGGTTTTCACTTCCTAAGTTCTCCTGTTCTATCTTACGACGCGATGGGACGCACGATAATTTTACCTTCGCATAGTGATATACGCGTGGAGCACGTTATCCCAAATATACGAGTGCTGCATTTATCAGCAGTATCATATCCGCCATTATACCAGCTTCCACTCTGACTATCCTATAATAACTTACCAGGTTACAGCAATGTTCGCCAGCCTCGTAAAAAAATGTGACGCGTGTTCATAGTGAAGCGGAGTCCTACTTCCCTTCAAACCAAGCATACTCCGATGGTATACCGGACCACCAAATTGAGGCGGATCTATTGAGCATTACAGGCTGTACAACATCTCGGTGAGATGGGACATCTACTGAATATAGATATAGGCACCAGAGTCGCCACATGCAAAAATAAACACAGCCTCATCAGTGAGTGTGCTGTGAGACCAGCTAACACAATTCGGCACATGTTATTACCTCCAGTGCTTGGTTGTGGAGGTGGTGACATCGTAATGGGTGTTTGTCGCATATGGATACTTGGGTGTAAACTGCACACAGGTGATCACGACCAACAACAGGGATGGGGGTCAATTACGCAATTTCCAGCTGGTTAGAGCGGTGTTGTAATGATTGCTTAACGCAAACTGTTATCGTCTACCCTTCATGTTCATGATGCTTGTCAACTTCCTAGCATTCCTGTATGTCCCACACTGTAGGTACCATTCGTCCGGCTTATCATACACCTTTCTGTGAATATGTGGGGCCATATTATTAAACTATCACCGCAGCGAGTCAGCAGATGTGCCTTGTGTGCCGGTGGTGAGTTAGAACCTCCTCATGGAAGTCGTATGGAAATCGTATGGAAGTCGCATAGAAGTCTTATAGACCTACTACATAGCTGTACTATATACTCTGATGTGCATTTGATCTTACGGAGAGTCACACTGTGAGTGGGCATGTGCGCGACTGGTTACCGGTTACCCAGTCGGTGCGCCATCGATGCAGAGAGCGGATGTCGTGGCTCCAAGGCTGCTGATATCAACGTTAATGACACCATGTCCCCGATATATCATACAGGTCTGGAATATTACAGACAGAGTTGCAAGTCATTCGTATACCAAGACATGAGTGGGCTGTTGGAATCTGGGATCTGGGATCTGGCCGCAGATTGCGAGCGAGCGCAGCTGTAGGGTCGTCAGATGTTACCTTGCGCAATTGCCCTGTCGAGCTGTTCTTGCCAGGCACGCTGCGCACGCAGGTGTTGTACCCAATTTTCCATGGGCAACATGCACTTACGCGATCAGGTACCTAACCATCACATCAAATGGTAACTTAGAAATAAAAAAGTGCAGGGTATACAGAAAGGGGCATGCGTCGGAGTTCTCGGTGAAATCAGGTCCCGTGTGAAAGCGGCTGTACAGCGCGCACGGCAATTCCGTGTCAGCCGCCACAGTATTTGAAAACTAGTGTAAAAGACCTGTTGTGTTGGAAATCGACGACAACGGTACGACACCCGCGCGCGCAGCGCGCTTGTCCATGGCAAGAATAGCGGAACATAGGCAATCGCATGAGGAAAAGTACAAGGGGGGGGCTAATTTATATAACTAACGACCCTGCAGCTGCGCTTGCTCACGTAAGCTCGCAATCCCGACAGTGGCCCAATTCCAAATTCCAACATTGTGTTGCAACATGGAGTAGTAGAAGATCAATAGAGGGTCATATGTGATGCTATACATAAGTTGCAACAGAGAGTGATAGAAGATGGTCCGTGACAGTATACATAGGTTGCAACAATGAATAGAAGTAAACAGTCCTTTATCTATGTACAGAATATCAAGGATAAAAAGGAAACAATGCTCTATCTACAGTATCTACACCATCCACCTCACCTAGGCCTCTGCTGTTGCTTTCTCCACATCAATCTGATTAGAAAAAGGGTTATACAGTTCATGTTATGATTACCAGGACTTATTTTTCCTTTCTCCTTGCCACTTACCTGTTACACCAGTTATCACCACTATTCTCACTTGACAAGCGGTATTCCATCATATTCCATTCTATTCTTGTTATCATGTCTATTTTTGCTATCTCTGACTCTGTTACGATTTTTCCTTTGTTTTACTTACTTGTTTCTTTCCTTGCTACTCTGGATATCCTCGGACTTACTGTACATTCTGATCCACATTTACTCGGAGATCCCCTGTCAGGGTACAGGGTATTGGACTCATTTCACTTTACACAGGATTCTCCATCATCCCTTGATACTGCACACTTACTCATCCTGTGTTATCTGCCTATGGTGGATATCCCTCTTATCTCTATGACTCATTTTGATTCGCATATACTTACAAGGCATCTGGTTCCCATCTACTCGTTATCTGTATAAATACCTGACTTGTTGATAGAACAAGCCTTAAGCTTGTTCTCTTGTACTTTACTGTACTTGAATCCAGGAGGTTTCACCTCACATATCACTCTCATCATTCTCAAACCTGGTAGCTCAATGCCAGCCAGTGCTCCACATATCCCATTCACTTCAGCCAAGGAACCAGGCTAAGCTTCACCTTTGGAACCACTGACTTACCTTGTATCCAGATAGGACCTTGCTGACATCCATCATGCTAAGTCCTTACACTAGAACAAGCTTCTTGTCCAAACTTGAGGCTTACAATTGTGGCACCCCCAGTACCAAACCCATTGCCAATGTGTATCTGCTTTAGCAGCACATGGCAAACCTATCTGTTTATCTCTGACTCATCATCAGAATTTGCAGTAGAATACACCAGAAACAACATCTGGAAACTCACAGCAGACCCCAGATACATCATTGACACATCAAAGGAGTTCCCTCATCTTGAAAAAATACCAGAACATCTTATAAGTCCAGGAGCCCCAGCACCTGTGCCAATCCCAGAATCTAACATCAGAATGTCAAATCAATCCCAAGATCAACTCAAGGTGAACAAACCCATTGAATTCAATGGCAATCGTGCCAACTTCAGGAGCTTCCTCATTGCCACCACCCTTTACATCAATAGCATGGGGCCCAATGCTACTGATACATCTAAAGTCACTTTCACACTGACTTATATGACCAAAGGAATGGCTCTTCAACGGAAGAATTGTTATACTGAGGAATACCTCATGATGGATGACCCAACACACCACTCATGGTCACAATTCCTGGATCTCTTGAACACTTCATTCAGTGATGACAACTGAGCAAGCAAGGCATTGGCCAAGCTCAACAACCTCTGCCCCAACCTGAAGACCACTGTCAATTCGTACACGGAGTGGTTCTTACAACTTATCTCAGAAGCAGGGATCAAGGAAGATCCCACCATCATTGCCTTCTATCAGAGAGGTCTCCCAGAGTATGTCAATGATGCTATCTGCATGATGACCAACATCCCCAGCACCATGGCTGCTTTCCAACAAAAAGTTGCCATCATCATTAACAATCACTATCACCGGGAAGCCCTGAAAAGAAGACAACCCTTCCAACCATTCACATCCAAGCAAAAGGATAGTGATGCCATGGACATCGATGGGGTAAAGGCAAGAGTTGCCCTCAAACCCCTCACTGAAAAAGAATGACAACGGATGTGTGAAGAAAATTGGTGCTTCGCATGCAGGGAGAAAGGCCACATGGCCAAAGATTGCAAGAAACAAACAAACTGCCCCACCAAATGGAAACCTTGGTCTTCCAAGGTCAAATCTACTGACCAACAAGATACTGTATCAGAATCCAAACCTGAGAAGCTGAAGAAAAAGGAGTCCTCTCGAAAGGCTCAAAAGTCTAAGGCAACCATCACATCAGATGCTGATGAAGAATCCAATGGCAGTGAACCACCTAGGTACTTGTCTGCCAAAGCAAAGAAAGTCATCACAAGGAAGGATGTAAGGACTTAGTGTGATGAACGTCAGCAAGGTCCTATCGGGATACGGGATAGTTCAGTGGTTCCAAAGGCAAAGCTTAGCCTGGTTCCTTGGCCGAGATAGACAGGATGAGCAGAGCACTGGCTAGCATCGAGCTACCAGGTTGGAGAGCGGTGAGAGCAGTAGTTGAGGCAGAGCCTCCTGGATTTGAGTATGGTAAAGTACAAGAGAACAAGCTTAAGGCTTGTTCTACCAACAAGTAAGGTATTTATACATGAAAGAAACAGATGGGAATGAGATACCATGTAGGTATGAACGAGTCATGAAGATAGGAGGGATATCTGCCACAGGCAGATAACACAGGCTAAAGATAAGTGTGCAGTCAGGGATGATGGAAGACCTGTGTGAGTATGAAACGAGTCCAATACCCTGTACCCTGACAGGGGATCTCTGAGTAATTGTGGATCAGAACGTATAGTAAGTCCGAGAATGTCCGGAATAGTGAAGAAGGAAACAAGGAAGTAAAAGTAAGGAAAAATTGTAACAAAGGACCTCAGTGACTTTATGAAGATGCTCACCCAGGAGGAAAGGAAGGAATGGATGGAGGGTCATATGGAGGATTTTTAGATGGTCTGGTCCCAGCTACATGGTTCCAGACTAAAGCTGTGTACCCCAAATGTGAATTTGCTCATGCCTCTTCTGCTAATAGAAATGCATTCATATTACCAGTCAAGATTCGTTTGCAATGGGGAAAGTGTAGCCACCATAAGGAAGTGAGTCATTGAGGTCGATCATATGAGGGGTAGCAAGGAAGGGTAACAGACATCTATAGGCATCTGCATTGACAAGTTGATTGGCTATTTCAGCCTTTTCATGATGCCTCTGAAACAGGAGGGCATCAACATGGGTTTTGAATGTGGTAAGCCGTTCAACACAGTGTGACCAGTCCTGATACTGTTCGATGTCATATGTGATACCTTTGTTCCTAAGATGTCGACAGGCTCAACCAAAGGTTTCTCTGGCATGAGGATGGAGGAGGGCATGGTGGAGATCAATTTTGAGCCCCAGGTTTTCTTGCAGGTGTTTACCAAGTACTGGTTCTGCCTTATATGTGAGGTTGGTGTAGTTCTCCCCTCCTGGTGATAGGACCAGGTCAGGTATGGTGGTATCAGGGGTGCAGTGTAGGGTGACAAGGACATGGAACAGATAGTCTGGATCCAGGTCGCTGAAACAGGGGTGTACTCCCACCATCATTCTGCCCATCTGGAGTGTCATAAGGACCACTCAATGGGTCAGAAGACTCACTCAGAAGTTCATCCTGTTCAGCTGCTGGGGGCGACATAGGTCCCAGATCAATATCAACATCTAGGCAGGGAGGGGATATAGGGGTGTCATTGGGAACCTCGGATTGAAGTGGCAGTGTGGATAGATGGGGTGGTATGGGGAGGACAGGAGTGAGGGGACATGTGGGTGGCAAGGATGGTGGGAGGGGGGCATGGTCAGGTTGTTGCAATGTATATGGGATGGTACTTGCCCTGCACTCCTCTACTCCCAATAGAGCTTTCTCAGCTCTTTCAGTCTGCTCATAGGCAGGAAGGGTGCGGAATTCAGTGAGCAGGCCTCTAGTGTCATACATGATAGTTCTTTCTTGCATCTGGAACATGTTGACAGACCTATGTCCAGGATTTTTGAGCATAATTTGATGGTAGTTCTTGACGCTCCTAATGTATTCATTAGTGAGACAATTGAAGATGTTGAGGTTGGGCAAGGTGGGGCTGTGTTATGAACCTAACATTGGCCATGTACCGCTAGTATTTTTCTTTTCCCTTTTCATCTACTCAATCCCAGGTTATGTACTATATATGTCAACACCCACATGCATCCAACATGATGACCACATGCACATCAGACATCTGGCATCTTCCATCATATGGAACCTTTGCCTAGAACATGTTGGCATATGCTGATTCCTTTAGAACCTTCATACCTGACTCAATTATTGCTTCTACTTCTAAACCTTGTTACACTGCCTTCTTCGACACATGTTTACTGCAGATGCTGTGCATCCTTCCTTTTCTATCTACCCCGGAATGCTGGGCATACTTGTATTCCCTCACTCATCTTTCCACACGTTCTGTCATACTTTGTACCCTGTTTATTTTCCTTACCTTGTTTCACTTCATATTGACCCACACTCATACTCCAGACATCTCATGACTTGATGCTCTACTTACATGTGGATGCCACTCTACGACAACGGCCTTATGCCGTTCACCATGTTTCACCATTACTATACTGACATACATGTACTCATATGGTATGCCATTCCCACGTACCCATAGGTATATAAGCCTGGTCCTCTC
>QLPM01003180.1:0-25726 GCA_003314695.1 Albatrellus sp. MG142
GTGGATGCCGAGTCCGAGGGTACACAGACAAATGGTTTGTCAGGAGAAGATGATGAAGAAAAATCGTTTATAGGGCAAGTAAGATCTGTTGTGCCCGGATTTGTCTTTTTACGCTAGTCTAATTTAAAATAGACAGAGAAAAATAAGTCACGCTTACTTCGCGGTCCAATCGACCTTCAGGTCTTTCCAGATCTCCAGGTATTGCTCAGCGAAATCCAGCATTAGATGTGAGCACTGGCACAGACAACTTCCACCACTCCGCAGCATCTATTGGTCAGAAGATAGTGAATTGAAAGGCTAGTCTGAGAGATTGGCGGGCGTCGAATGCAGAATGCAGTATAAGGAATATTGATGTGTTGGAATTTGGAATCGGGCCGCCGTCAGGATTGCGAGCTTACGCGAGCAAGCGCAGCTGCAGGGTCATTAGTTATATGTACCCCCCCCATTTGTATTTACCTCACGCAATTGCCCCCTTGTTGTGCTGTTCCTGCCCAGGACAAGTGCGCTGCGCGCACATGTTTTGCATTGTTGTCGCCGCTTTTCCAACATGATGGGCGTTGAAATATGAACGTTGGACAAGTACCGTGGTATCCTGTATGTATTGGCTTGAGTCGGAAGTCTCGTTCGAAGCCCCGCGTCTCATCCGGTCAGATGTAAAGTAGATCGGGTACCGGCAACACGCCGTAGCATTACCACATTCGGGCACTCACACCCTCGGGCTCATGTGTTTGGAGGACCGGCACAAACCTTATACTTCGTATAAGTCCGTGGTACGGGTCCGTTTATTATCTACCAGTGATAGTGACCTCTATAGCGACCTACTCCTGTAACTTCTGTACCACTTAGTTCTATCCTCTCTTAACATAGCTCCTGCCTCCAATTGTGGATTCGCATTCCGCACGAAATTTCAGTACTTCCTAGTCTGGTCATGATGCCTCAGCCTTCACATTTAATACCAACCCTACGAGGCATGGTCCAGGCATCTGCGGCCCATCCTTCTCTGCAAGGTGCAGCCGCCGGCCTTCTTCAAGTCATGGAGCGAGTTGCCGTATGGTATCTCTTTGATTCCTCAGTCCCATGTTGATTGTCCCTTTGCAAGGTAGAAATCATCTCAAAATCTAGAAGATATCGCGGCGCTGGAAGTGCCTTTCAGTAATTTGGTCAGGCTCATCGAGGGCCCATTGAGGAACGCTGAAGCCTATCCGCCTGCGCTTCGTGAGCATATTGAAAAATTATCTAGGTCATTTTAATCGCCTCTAGTTCTACGAAACGTGTCTGACGCCTACGCCGTACGTGCAGGTCAATCGTCGGCATAACGGACGACCTGCAGCGGGCCGGGAGGCAGGGCAAGCTTGCTCGTGTTTTCCTCCCAGACAAAGATTCCACTGAAGTAGCGGACTGTCTAAAAAGGCTGAAATGGACCTTAGATAGCTCCTTGGTAGGCATTTCGTGAGTGCTGACAATTCTACTAAGGCTGAGTATTTGACATAGGTCGAGAGCACAGTCTTGATAGAGTTTGGAAAGCAGGTCTGTCTGTGCACATGTAAATGAGCGCCCTCAAGCATTTAACGCGTGTCTAGGAGCTACGAACTGGATTGCGCGACAATTTTGACCTGGTGAAGAAAAATGTTCGTACGGAAACAAGGATTGCAAATCGGAACATTTATGCCACCGGCCAGGTGCGTATCCCAGCGTCTCATTTGGCATCGTCGACATTACTGAGGATGTCCATAGATGGTCAGTCCTAGTAAGTACACCATGACCTGGTTGATATCCGTCGAACTGAAACTTTGTCAAGATGGTCCCATGCCGCACCCTGCGATAGGTGCACGATTCGATCAAGGAACCAAACGCGTATCATGCACTGCAGACACAAGGACGGAGATTCTTCACGCAATATATGACTGGTTCGAGGGGGAAAACCCTGAGGCAGGCGAGAACCTACCGATGACAGGGAATGCTAAGGGTCATATCTTTTGGCTGGATGGAGCGGCAGGTTCTGGCAAGTCGACAATCGCTCAAACCATCGCGGAACACTTTTACGAAACGGATGCGCTCGGAGCATCCTTCTTCTGTTCAAGGGATGATGCAGATTGCAGCAACGCCAATCTCATCTTTCCCACCTTGGCGTACCAGCTCTCTTCATTCAGTCCTACCTTCAAGAAAAACGTATCAGAGGCGATGCGCAGGGACCCTGACGTACAGAATGCTCTTCCATCGAGACAGCTGCAGAAGCTCATTGTAGAGCCGTTGGATGCTGTGATGCGTGAAGAGGCATTTCCACCATGCGTCATCATCATCGACGCTTTGGATGCATGTGAAGAACAAAACCCAGTATCGACCATTCTTTCTGCTCTTGCGGAGTTTGCTAGTCATCTTTTGCCGCTGAAGCTTTTCATCACGAGCAGGCCTGTGACGAGTGTCGTGCAGGGTTTTCGCATGACGGGTCTGCTGGAAGCTACGAGCGTGTTGGTCTTACATGATATTCCGTCAGATATCCTAGTGAAAGACATACGCGTCTATCTCCAGGACAGGCTTTCACATATCGCTAGATCATTCTCACTACCCTCGTCCTGGCCTTCGATGGAAGAAATGTCCAATTTAGTCGAGCGGTCCCAAGGGCTGTACATCTTCGCTGCCACGGCGGCCGATTATATTGAAGACTACAATGCCAGCGACCCCGAAGGTCAACTCGCGCGTCTCTTATCCACAACATATTTTGGGGAGGACCAGGCCTCACCTCATTTTCGGATCGACAATCTATATTTACAGGTGCTCCGTGAATCATTCCCTAACATTACCGGAGAACAGCGGGCCCGACTCAAAACAGTTCTAGGTACGGTAGTCCTGCTCTCCGATCCGCTAGACCCTGTAAATCTGGAGGCTCTATTGGATCTGAGAGAGAGCACTGTCCGCTCCACCCTACGCAACTTGCACTCCCTCGTGATCGTCCCTGACAGTGGTGGCTTTGTCCGACTGATCCATCCCTCATTCCATGACTTTCTTGTCGACGACAATCGGTGCACCGATGCCGACTTCTATGTCAATGCGCAGCTACAGCACACATTACTCACTGAGCACTGCATGCGGGTCCTGCAGAAGCTTTTTCCTGATATGTCCAGGATTGGAGACCCATCGATTTACCACCGAGATGTTGTCGATCTATGGGATCGAATCCCAACTCATATTCCTGCCTTCGTCCAATATGCATGTCGACATTGGGCATCTCACTTTTCACGCGGCAATATTCATGATACGATATTGGATTCGCTTCTTAACTTTTTCTCAAATCAACTGCTGAACTGGCTCGAGGTGATGAGCTTGTTGGACGAATTAGACGATGCAATCACCTCGCTGCAATCTGTGCGTAGGATAGTCGAGGTGAGACATCTCAATAGCTCTGCAAGATCGTTAATGAGTGATGACGTCTGGAAATAGCAAGCCGTACCTCCCCGGACAGAGACTCTCAGCCTCCTGGATGACTGTTTAAGAATGACACGAGCATTCTACCCTGCCATTAGTGTGGCATGCTTGCAACTTCACTGCCATGTCATCCCATTCCTGCCTCTCGAATCTCGGCTATCACAGGTGTACGGACCGAAATCGCAACTCCGCATCGACGTCAAGGAAGGAAGAGAGCAAACATGGAGTGCATGTGTACGCGTCTTGGAAGGTCACACCACTGCATGTCTTTCCATTGCTCTTTCTCCAGACGGAGGACGATTGGTGTCTGGTTCGAGTGATTCGACTATCCGGCTATGGAATATTTCCACTGGGGCTCTTCTGCAGGTCATGGTTGGCAGTGATGCTATTCGTTCGGTCACGTACGCACCCCACGGGAGGCTTATCGCCTCGGCTTCGGACGATAACACTGTCGGAATCTGGAATGCGTTGACGGGTCTACAGGTCGGTGGGTATAGCGGACACTCGGCACCTGTTAGCATTGTCGCATTCTCGGAGGATGGTCAATACATAGCGTCAGGGAGTGACGATCAGAAAGTCCACGTCTGGTCCACGGACGCCACCGACAGATCCGTAAAAGTGTTGTCAGTACCAAGGGATGTGATCTCGTTGGTATTCATGGACTCCAATCGGCTGGTGGTCGCATCCAAGAATGGACCCATAACCGTCTGGGAACCGGAATCAACTTCTCAGGGAAAGCAATTTGGCCTTCAAAAGTGGCTCACAGCTTTTACCATCGCACCGAACAAGGAGTTTGCGGTATCGACGACGGTGGAAGGAGATCTCGTCATTTGGGATGCACGGAAGTGGTCGAGTCGGAAGATCAGGCCTAGTTTCCGCTCGTTCTTCGTATCTAGTCGTTTCGAAGGTCCGCTATCCTTCTCAGCGGACTCGACACAGTTGGCCATTGCCTCAGAGGAGAATGGTACATCCTGTGAGGTCTGGGATGCTCGGACATGGAAGCGAATCCACGAGTTCCAAGGACACGCATACACAATTTTGGATGTCAAGTTTTCTCCTGACAGGTCACTACTTGCATCAGCATCTGAGGACAAAACTATACGTTTATGGGACTTGAACACTACCCAGCCTCCGCGCAAGGAACCCTTCACCACGTGTCTTGCCCTGTCGCCACAAGGAACTTTCTTTGCCACTGGCTCCTCTGACGGGACCATCGAAGTTTGGACGGTATCATCAAACGAGCTGGTGTGGGCAAATCCCAGTGGATTATCCAGCAGGTCATCTCAAACGATAATTATGTCCCCAGATGACAGGTTCCTAGCTTTATTCGGAACATCGGATGCAGATGTCCGCATCTTCGACTTGCAGTCTGGAAAGCTGTACGCCAAGCTCAAGAGCCCCGCCACACGGAGCGTACAGCACGTCTCATTTTGTGCAGATAGTAGACAGGTCGTATTTACGGATAAAGTAAGCAGAGTCGAGCTCTGGGACCTGAACAGCCGCACCCTTGTGTGGGAACCACGGGTCCTGGCTAGGAGAACGGCCATTTGCGGCGTGGCATTTTCCCTACAGAACGACCTTGTCGCATGGCTGGGACAGGATTGTTTTGGTTTGCTGGATACCACCTCAGGTAAAGAAGTTATCAAACAAGAAGGCATTGAACAGTGTCCTGACGTTGGGTCGGACCTGTCGAACCTCGCTTGGGCTGCAGATGGGACACAGCTGATGACGATAGAATGGGGCGGCATGGTGCGCGTTTGGGATGTGGCATCGGCCAGATCAACCAAGCAAATCCATCTGGTCTTTGAATTCGATACTTCGCATCGCGCGACATTCTGCTCGTTCTTCGATGGCCACAGAAGCATCGTCACGGACCACGGCCTCTTCCACATAAATCCCCAGCACCGCCCCCCATGCGCTGTGGGCGAGCGTGCACCTCCTTCGTCGGAGACATTGCTGCGTTTACGAGAGGACGGCTGGATCTGGCTTATCGGAGCAGGGAAAGGCGACCGGCGGGTGTGCTGGCTTCCACCGGCGTATAGACCAGTAGACCCAAGGTCGAACATGAATATCGTTACTTTACGGCGTAGTGTTAGGATGGTGATAGAGTCTGTCCGACTAGTTGTACTCGACTTGACGAAATGGTTCGAGAACGCAACATCTGACTCATAGATGCACTTGTTGGTTGTTTACTAGTACTGTGCTATACTATGCATTCTTCCTGATAGTTTGCATATAACATAATACAACGACGTTGCCAATCCGGTTCCTACGACGCTAGTTACTCTATGATACGACGGGTCGCTTCAATGGATGTCTTGGACCATTATCCATGATACCAACGCCGTGACAACAGAATTTATTGCTAATATATAGGAGTTACATGTAGAAAAAAAAATCATGAAGATTTGATTAAGGCAAGTTACAAGGAAAATTGGTTGAGAGATAATCAAGGGTTATCAAATCTCCACATCTCCATGACATGCATTGATATTGTGGGGATCCTGATGAGATGCAAGGAAGCTTACAGTACTAAGAAGCTGAGCTGGAACAAGCCAAGCGCGGCCTGCTGTAAGAGTATGTGCAGGCACGTGTACGCGTGGAGTTGCACAATCACAATCATGCTAGATATTGTATGTCTCAGCCCTGCAATAATATATTTATCTAGACGGCGTACGTCTAAGGTAGTAGAGTAAGTACTATAGTACAAGTTAAATATGAGATATACTCACCTCAGCTCCACGATAACAGCGAGAAGACTGAGGTGAACAAGTTGAGTCGTACAGTATTTATACAAATGTAAATCAGATACTGTGTAAGACAGAGACAATAGAAACTCAGCGTGCAGTTCGTGTACATGTGGTCATAGTGCCTGCACAGTGTAGTATTCCACGGACCAACTTGAAGATGCAGCCCCGCGTCATTTCCTTAATGGGTGTCTCGCCAGTGTCTCGCGGTAGTCGCGGCGTATTAACATCACCTAGTAGGCTTGTGCCTATTCTCCCATGTACTCACGATGTTTACCACCGAGTCGTTCTTTTGCTTCATAAATGTATTCCTATCTATTGAAGTACAGTTCTAATAGTGTACAAGTTCTTGTTTACTTTGAAGGAGTAAAAAACTTCAGTTGACGCTTCTCGCGTCTCTCCGAGACGCCGGCTGCCACAGCTTAGAAGTAGTATTCCACGTCCACTACTAGTGGCAGACTCGAAACAACACGAGGTAGACGCATGACTGTCTGTTGCTGTCTGCTAGAGTTCCTCTTTTCCATCAACTCTTCGTCTGAATAGTGTCTCTTCGTAAATGTCTGTATCCGATATGGCAGGGAGTGGGCTCGTCGCTGTCCTCGAGCTAGCAAAAGTGGCCTCAGAGTCATTTCCACCACTGAAGGCGGCTGTTAGCAGCATTTTGGCCGTATATACTGTCATTGCCGTGAGCATTCTGATGTTCTGCACTGATAACGCTATGGCTTGACTGTGGCTCTACAGAAGGTAAACAGAAATGCACAAGAAATTAATTTGATGATCGAGCGCATAAAAGAGCTCACGAAAAATTTGGAAAGTCTTGTCCGAAAGGATGGTGCACCATCGCCACAGGAGCTCAAGGATCGAGTCAGTTCATTGACGGGGTGTGGTTCTTCTCCATAAAGTCAAGATCTCGAAGGACGCTGACGAGGGCCATGAAGATCTTTGGTACAGTTCGCCCTGAAGGTAACAGATCTGCGGGATCGACGTTCAAGACGGTTCCTGCGTTTCCTTTACGCCGATAGCGATGCGAAGAAGCTATCTGGTTATATGCAAGACCTCAACGATGCCATTAGTGATTTTAATGTGAGTTCTCCGCTTCTTCATTAGAAGGCTTGATGTATGTTGACAACGTTCCAGATGAAGGCGATCGCAGCAATTGAGAATGCTGTCTATGTTAGTGGTACAATATAGGAGGCTTTGACTCTACTGAATCTATCCCACTGGCAGATTGTTGATGGACATGTCTTGGCGAACACAAATTTACTAAATGAGGTGCGTTCGATTATACCCGCATACAGGACATGCTTGACTTTTGGTTACTACGACAGCATCAGAAGCAGAATTGTACGTCTCCATTAGCAACCTGTGTATACGGGGAACCGCGCTATGACCTTCTTAACTCCCTTTTTCTGCCTCTCAGTGCTTTCAGAACTAAAGTATGCGGCTGCCTCGGGATTGCACCAGTCGCGTTTGAGGACTGCTTGCTTGGAGGGCACCCGGGTGGAGACACTTGATTTTATCCAACGTTGGCTGGAATCGAAGGATCAGAAACAATATCCAGGCTTTCCGAAATCATCACGGTATGACCCAAAGAACCCCGTTTTCTGGCTGTTCGGAGTAGCCGGCTCTGGAAAGTCTACCGTGGCGCACACAGTGGCGAAGAAATGCGAGCTTAGCCGTACTCTAGCAGCAGCGTTCTTCTGCTCGCGAGATACGGCAGAGTGTAGCGATTTGTCCATGATTTTTCCTACCATTGCTCGCCAGATCTCATCTATCAGCCCTGTCTTCGAGAAGTCGCTCGTTGAAGCTCTTCGAAAGGAACCTGATCTTGGAACTGCCGAACCGTCGCGTCAACTCCTAAAACTAATTATTGAGCCCCTGCAAGCTGCCACCAAAACCAGAGAATTGCCTCCATATACCGTCGTCATCGACGCGTTGGACGAGTGCAGAGAAAAGGACGCTACATCGACAATCATTACCGCCCTTGCTTCGCACGCCCAGGCCCTCGCTCCAGTCAAGTTCCTGATTACTAGTCGGCCAGTGGTGCACATCGAGGCTGCTTTTCTGTCGACAGAGATAAACGAATACACCAGCTCCCTGAACCTCTTCGAGATTCCATCTAACTTGACGGATAGGGACATTGAAAAGTACTTGAGAAGCAATCTCGATCGTGTCGCCAAAGCCCACAGACTCAAGACGCCCTGGCCCTCGGAGGAGAAGCTTCGTGATCTTGTTCGCAAAGCAATGGGCTTGTTCATCTATGCGTCAACGGTCGTAAAGTTCCTTGACAGTACTGCGGTTTTTGACTTGGACTCACAACTTAATATCGTGTTGGATGTCGAAAGCCCGGATCCAGATGCTCCACCATATGCACTACTGGATCGGCTATATCTGCAGGTGCTCGAATCTGCATTCCCAAGGCTCTCCGACCGTGAAAGGGCCAAGGTGAACTCTATTTTGGGTACTCTGGTTCTTCTATGTAAACCCCTCGATCCCACTGCTCTGCAAGAGCTGCTCAAGCTAGCCGTTCGCCCGGCGCTTAGACACCTACTGTCCATCATGGTCGTCCCCGAGGGTAATGATAATGACATTCGCCTCATCCACCCGTCATTCTCTGATTTTGCCATCGATCCAAACCGGTGCACCAGCTCTTTTCTTGTCAAGCCGCAACCCATTCATGCTGAAATTGCAGACAATTGTCTGCGCATTCTGAATGCACTGAGGTATAAAACCCGTCAGATAAAGAACATCACACAGTTGAGCAGCAGTGTTGATATCCCAGCTCATGAGAAGTATGCGTCCCGTTACTGGGCGTTTCACCTCAGTAACTGCTCCTCCATCAATTCACGAACTCAGGATTCGTTGCGAGAGTTTTTTTCGGAGTCGAAGCAATTCATCACTTGGTTGGGCGTCGCCAATTCCTTAGGTGGCTCCGGCATTGCAGTCGAAGCTATGAGGACGGCGTGGACAACTCTTGAAGTAA
The DNA here is from genome assembly GCA_003314695.1 of Albatrellus sp. MG142. Lineage (NCBI taxonomy): Eukaryota > Fungi > Basidiomycota > Agaricomycetes > Russulales > Albatrellaceae > Albatrellus > Albatrellus sp. MG142. Next base: position 9,154 of record QLPM01003180.1, read on the forward strand.
TTATCGTTTTCATCATATGCATGAATGCACCTGACTTCAGATGCTAGAAATCTAAGTCTATTCCCGAGGATACCATGCTCTATATGCGTGAATGCGAACAGCGTGCTGAGGAGGAAGAAGACGCCGGGCGGAATCGGCGCTTACGGTACGTATGGGCTATTTTCGTCGCGACGACACAACCTGTATTGACGTTCCAACGTTCCTACCACTGTAGGAGAGGACGTGTCTGATAGTTAATCAAGAAAAGTTACACGAAGGTCGTCATCCTTGATCTTGCAGCGCCACTGCATTAAGCCTTATCATCATTTTGCACGTCGTACTTAGCTTGATTACTATACTCAGCAGTACTGGCAGTCTGACTACATTTGATCATACAGGTCTCCTAACGGATGACCTCGTTAACATTGACCGTCGCATTCTATGATACACGGCGGATGACATATATAACTGAACAGGCCTCACCTTTGTGATGACTATGCGGTGTGTTGGAGGTGTTTGGGCTCGGTATAGGGCACTCGTACACGAGGTGTCTGTAGATACTCTCAGTCTCTGCTTGGAAAAAAGAGAGCACAACGTATGACAATGTATATGTGAAATCTTGCTTGTTCCGTCACACTGACCGCTTGTGCATCGTAGGTGACGCCTCTGCGAGTGCGCGCACAAGCATGTGTGCGCGTGCGCTGGTGCGCACTGCTGTTATCCACAACACGGTGCGGCACGTCCCGCCCGACGTGAGGGGTGGAATTAGGTACAGTACAGATCCCTAGTATATACGGGGTCGGTATGACTATGTGTGAGAGCGATAGTGCGTGAGCGTCTTACTGGCTCCCGGTGTTGGAATTTCAAAGGGCTCGGAGCCCGAGATATGCCTTATTTTCTCTATTACCTTTTGCGCTTACTTGTCTATTGATTACAGTACGCTACGATACGCCTGAATTGCGCATTCGCCACATGGGCTGCGCAGTTTTACTATGCCGCCACGATTTTCTATTGCCCCGCGCGCAACGCTTTGCTTACTGCGCATGACGCTTTGCTTACTGCGCGCATGCTACGTATTTTCTTTTGCCGCGCATGTCTCTCCATTGTTCTCCTACATATAAATACTGTACAGAAAGAGCCTACCCACCTCAGTTGTTTGCTGTCTAGTGCGACACTGAGACGAACTGTCCGTCTAGTGCACTTTGCTTAACTCGGAGCACGCGCGCGCGCCGGTGCTCGTTCATTTTTTATATTCTCACACCCGGTCTGTAGGGTGTGGCTGCTCCCACTGGCATATAGACCTGTAGACCTGAAGTTCGACACGAATATCGTCACTTTTCGGCATAGTGTTCGAATGAATAGAATCTGTCCGATTGGTTATACTTGACTTGACAAAATGATTCGACAACACGGCATCTGATTCGTAGATGCACTTGTAGATCATTAACTGTTTAATGTTGCAGTAATTTTCTTCCAGATAGCTTGTATATAAGTATAAAACGTCAATGAGATATCTATATAGGAATCAACAAAAGAAAGTTCGAAAACTGTACAGTACTGACAAATCCGCAGCGTGCGGCTGAAAACAATTAACAGTGCACGGTAATAAATACGCGCGCGCGTACATGCGCCAGTTTGTTATTCCAACAACGGTGACTAGTATTGCTTAGCTCGACGGATTGTTCTCCTTCATCCAAGTTTTCACGACTAAATTAATATCCCGGAGTTTTTCGGTAGTAAGACCTCTTGTTGTAGCTCTGCAGTAATTGGTATTATACCATAGACCCAATTTGGAACGGACATACACACCTGGGGGCCAGGGCAAGGGCAGGGCAGGGATGGGGCGATGCCGACGTAGCGCTTTGTATCAAGAATATGGAGACTTCTGGTGCATTGTGATCTTGTCCCGTTGTTTGATCTGTTTTCACATAGCTGTATTACTTGGTTCTGCTCGATGGTACTACACACACTGGGCTACAACATGGTGCTAGTAGTACTGGCGGTACGCAATCCACCACTCGTCCGCGATGTAACAACGGCCACAACTACAACTTCACTTCCTTGAAATACAGCCATAGCCCGCAACAAAAACTCCAGCATACAATTGCGGAGACGTGCGCCGACCAGCCGGACGCAGCACCCAAGGCCCACCCAATCCCCCCTTCCCTACCCCCCGCGGCGCGGAGCGCAGCCAGGTCTGACTTTCGAGGAACGCCTTTTATTCCTCGAGGAAGAAGTAGTTCCCGGATGCTATCCGCATATACCGTGTCAACAGCGATGAGAGAGGAGAAGAGAGAGACACACCCTTCTGCTCGCGGTCCTTGATACTGTTCATCTTGTTCACGCGGGGGCGGAAGTTTGTCGGGTCGCGGCGGAACGTGATCTCGAGCGACGCAAGGAACTTGTTCATGCCCGTTAACAGTGATTGCGGACTGCGGCGTCACGTCAATCAATCAGCCTACCGGTCCTGAGACGGAGATGAGGATAAGAGACGCACGGTGTGGCAGTGGCAGCAATCGCCGGCTGGCCCTCGAAGACGATGACGCGGTCCGCGAGGTATGTCGCCATGATGAAGTCATGCTCGATGATGAACGCGGTTTTCTTCGCGTGCAGGATAAAACGCTTGATTACTTTGGATGCTATGATACGCTGCTCCGAATCAAGGAAACTGGATGTCGCGCATATATTCAGCGCGGAGAGGAAAGGCGTGAAGTGAATGGATGCAGGAGGGTACAAAACTTACGAGGAAGGTTCATCGAGTAAGTAGACAGCCACATTAGGTTTGCCGAGAGCGAGTACGATGGCGACGCGCTGCAGCTCGCCACCCGAGAGCGTTTTGACGTCCTGGTCGAGGATATTTTCGAGACTCATTGGCTTGACGACGTCCGTCTGGAACTGCGCATGCATGAACGCCTGCTTGATCGACTTAAGCAGTAGCATTCGGACCGTGCCCGGGAATTTTGGCGAGATGGTCTGCGGCTTGAGCGACACGGAGAGACTCTGGCGCATGCTCTCCTCATCCGGTGTGTCACCAGCAAGTAGGCGGACAAACGTCGTTTTTCCCGTGCCGTTCTCGCCGAGCATGACGATGATCTCGGAGTCCGTGAACGAACCCGCCTCGACGGTGAGCTTGAAATCTCCGAGCGTTTTGGTCATAGCAGGATAGTTGTAGTGCCGGGTCTTGTCAACGAGGATCTCCTCGGCTGTCTCCACCATCTTGAACGAGAGTGACTCCTCACGGAAACGCAGGTTCTCTGTAGGGATGAAGCCGTCCAGGAAAATGTTGATACCTGGGCGTGCGGGGTCAGTGCTTAAGGATATCTGAGACGCTGTGCAATAATGAACCTTCCCGAACGGAGTATGGCATCGTGACAACGCCGTACATCGATGGCTTGCCGTACAGACAGCAGATGAAGTCAGACAGATAGTCAAGAACAGAAAGATCATGCTCGACAGCAACCACGTAGTTATCTGCCGTGAGCAAGCCACGGATGACCTCAGCAGCCTTAAGACGTTGTCTGATGTCCAAGTAACTAGACGGCTCGTCGAACATGTACCTGAAATATATGACAGTGCCTTTAACGAGCTGTTACAAGCATAGCGATAGAAGCACGCACACATCGGCACGCTGGATGCAGGTCATAGCGATGGCGAAACGCTGAAGCTCGCCTCCGGACAGCTGGGAAACCTCGCGCTCCTGCAGGTCGTTGAGTTCGAGATCATCACACAGTCTCTGCTTGTTATCTAGCTCCTCTTTGGAAGACAGCATCTGTGCGACGGTTTGGTTGCCCTTGATAGCGCGCGGGATGTGGTCGACATATTGGGGTTTGATCAGGGCCTTGAGATTATCTTCCAGCACCTTGGTAAAGTAGTTCTGGAGCTCAGAGCCGCGGAAGTACTTCAGAATCTCCTGCCAGTCTGGCGGGTCCTACAAAAAAATAGAAAATCATAGCAAAATTAAAGGTCAGTATGATTATGAGATGAGAATAAACAGACATCATAGCGGCCGAGATTGGGCTTGAGTTTGCCGGCCAGCACCTTGAGAGCAGTACTCTTGCCAATACCGTTAGTGCCGACGAGGCCAAGGACCTGGCCTGGACGGGGAGTCGGGAGGCGGTGCAGCTTGAAAGAATTGGCGGTATAGCGATGAGTGACTTGGGAATCAAGGTTCGTGGGGAGATTGATGATGGCAATGGCCTCGAACGGGCATCTATCGTGCAGGGCATGGTGAGTACGGTCAGATCGGAAGCTAGTAGCAGCACTATCACATAGAAGTGGCATACTTTTTGACACAGATACCGCATCCTATGCAAAGGAATTCAGAGATGAAGGCGATCTTGTCAGAAGGCTTGACTTCGATGCACAGCTTGCCTGTGGGGCAGAGTATCAGTAAAGTGAGTAGAAGACACGATCAGCAGAAGACACACCCATTTTGACAACAGGACATGACTTGTAAAAGAGTCAGTGATCCATGCAAGGCGATCTGGGAGAAGCAGAGCGATATGCACCTTTTTGCATTCCTGGGCGCAGCGCTTTGGCTTGCAGCGGTTGGCATCGACTATGGCGATACGGGTGATTTTGTCGGCCATGGCGATGACGGCTGCAAGTAGCTATCTGTTGGTAAGTTGGGGAAAACGCTCGCGTCACAAGGCGAGATAGAGAGTAAAGAGGAACCAAGCAGGAGCGGCAAGCTCTGACCTTCCGCCAAAAATTATGCGCTCCGTTTCGTTCCGTTGCTCCGAACTTCGAACACGTGCGCTACACGCGACGTCCTGCACAATCCCGTACCCCCCATTGGCCAGCAACACATATCACGGCCTGCATCGGGGTGCTCATTTTCGCTCTCTTGTAACTGCTGAAATATAGATACTTGGAAAGCGTGGTGAAAGACCTCTGTACTTAATCGTATTCCTGTACGGTGTTTCTGCGAGTCTACTTCGGCAGCTCACTGTAAATCTACTGCATATAAAGACGCGACTGGCTACGAACGTGTCGTTATCTTGGGGCCCTCGTGGCGTTCGTTCACCATCGTGTTCGTCGCCGTCACCAACATATCGATTCTACTATGACAGAACATGTCTCTACACGTGTCAACTCTGCGCGACTTGCCCAATTCCAAGGCCGCACCATCCGCATTGTCGGCAAGATCCTCAAGGTAACTTTGTCCTTGCACGTTCTCGGCTCTCGCTCACTGCTTGTCCACACACATCTTCCTATCCTTGGCGTCTCAAACACAAAACCTCTGAATCGTCATCGTGGCCTTCTATGGCACATGGCATCAAACAACAGTTCAATGGTGACACTGCACTCATGGAGGCCTGCGATGGTGGTCATGTGGAGGTTCGCCTTCATCGGGTGTGTTCTCCTCCCTTACCCAATTGCTTTGATCCTGTCATACGCAGCCTTCAACTCATCAGACTATGTTATTGCGCCTTCGCAGGAACAATATCCTACAGACACATTCGTCGAGGTCATAGGCACTGCTGTCGATGCGACCACGGTAAAGATGATGGCATGTACAAATATGGGCTCTGATCTTGGTGCGTTGTGCCTCGTACTACTCCTCTCATCCAGTGTCCCAGTCTTGTACCGTCTACCATCTACAGCCCGTCACTACTTGTGTATTCACCCTCACCCCTATCCGCCATCTCCTCGCCCACTGTCCGTTTCACTTCCTTTGTACATTCCGTACACCCATCTCCTTTGTGCCTGGACTATTTGTCTACACTACCATTTATTTCAAGGCGATATGTGCGTTACACTTACGCTGTTCCTGCAGATCTTAAACTCGTCAACGATGTTGTGGAGCTCACGCATGACCCCAAATTTGCCGGCCGCATGTTTTGATGGATTTCTCGGGCATCTGTCCTTAGTTCATCTCAAGACGCTCACCAAGAGAAGTGTGAAGTACAAGTGATATGGGTTGAACTGCTTACAGAGGCGTCTGCTTTCCGTCGGGTTCATGGATCAATGGAACTTCCCCTTCCTGCCTTTCTACGGTGTACGCATGAGTTTTGTATTGCTAGCAACTTGCCCGCACACATAGATGTTTGTCATTCTGCCTGCTATGGATATTCAATTGCTTGTATGACCTGTGCATGTTGCCGTAGCTCAAATATGGGGAATGCCGGAATAACCATTAATAGATGGTACGGCAGCCAAGAGGGGCATCCACTTTCTCCTGCGGCGTCTTGCTAACTACATCAATCTCACAAGGGCTGCTCGATGACTGCAGGTACTGCATCACATCCGACGGATCAGCAGTGCATATAGACTGCCATGTATATAAATGTCGGCTATGTCTGCCGACGGAATCCTGACACAAAAGGCGCCTTGATCAGTTGTACTGTATGTGTCAATTGAGTGGCCAGAATTAGGATACTGAAGTTGGACGACAAGACTTGAATAATACATGCGGTGCTGGTACCACGGTGTATACAGCATACGCGATGGTAATGTCACGGAGCACCGGAATATGAACAGAGAATTTCTCCTTGACAACACGCTGGCGTTGAAACCGTATCACCAAGACATTCGACGCGTTAGCCAGCGATAACGTACCAGAAGCCTCCAGTAATCCGAGGAGCTCAGACTGAGACTCGGACTGAGACTTTAGGCTCATAAAGCCGGGCACCGAGGGAGCACTCGGGACCTGACACATCATTTTCGAATTCATGCGAGGCGAGAAGCTTAGCGAGACGTCATGCGGTTAACAACCAGTACACCGGAAGGGGTGCGTGTGCTACTGGACTGACCTGAGTACACCCTCGACTCTCGATGGCACTAGTACTGTATACTGGCACTACAGTATTATCCGCCTCGATCTCTCCGACATCGCTCTATCTCACAACAGTAACCCCTTCAGCGCGGTAGCACAGCGTGCAATGCCCTCGTGATCACACCATCATGACGTGCGGGGACTTGGAGCCCTGAGATCTGGAGCGCACGCCTGAAGGCGATTAGCTTGGCCCGCCAACGCCAGCCCTGTTCATTTTTTTGTCGTGCGCACGCTTCCGGTTGTGGTTTCCCCGACTTGATTTATGCCGATCCTTCCACACTCGGTCGCGGTCCTGATGTCCGCCCCCGCCGCCGCCGCAGTCGGGGCCTCCACCTCTGCCTCCACCCCTCTCTCCGCCTCCGTGTCCGCGCCCGCGTCCACGTGCCCTGCTCCCACGCGCCCGTTGCCCAACCGGTGTCCCGCTACGGCTCGGCTCCGATGATGGCGGGGCAGAGACGGGCAGTGACTTGTTCCCTGAGAATTCGTGCTTCTGCAGCATCCGCTCCTTTTGCTTCGGCTGTGGACGTGACATCCGTAATCAGCATACAATATGACCGTGAAGTGGAGAATGCATAAAGTGGGTAAAGGGAGGACGTACGTTACGCTCCAGCATGATGCGCCATCCTTCAATCTGCTCGTCCGACCACCCTGTAAAATATTAGGGATAGAGTGATTAAGCGTGGAAAGAGATGGTGGGAGCCGAGAACAGGCTCAATAAAGGGCTCACCGGTTTGGACACGCAGCGCGGTACGCTCCTTCCCCCGTCGTGTCCCTGCGTCCCGCTCGAACACTTCCGGGTTCGCCATGTACGCCAGCTCCAGTGTAGTCTCGGGTCTCGCTGGTGTTGCCGCACCCTGCTCGTCCTCGTCGTCCTCATCGTTCTCTGATCCAGTGTCTTCACCATCCCCTCCAATGCGCACGGCACATAGGTCATCCAGTTCCTCCTCAAATGCGACATCGCGCCCCTTGCCCTTACCCTTATTCACGGCGGTGCCTAGCATACCGGCCTCTTCGTCTTCCGAATCAGTGACCTCCTCTGCACGTTTCAAAATATTCGCTTTCATCTGTTCGATAAACGTTCGATCCCGCAACACCGTCGATATGTCCTCCCTGAATCAACAGATCAGTACCAGTGTATTCAATCTAATACGAAATAAAATGAATAGCAATGCACCGTTTTTTCCCGATATGCACCCGCGACAGGTCCATCTCCTCGTCGTCAAATACATTCCGCCTATCTCGCGTGAACTCGAGCTCGTCCAGCGGCGTAACGGCACTAAGTGTCTCTGGTGGCGGTGCGGTGCCATCGAGCAGTGTCTCTACGACGCGCTCGACGGAGCCGTACTTTTCGGACTGTAACAGTGCGCGCACGTAGTCTGGAGCCTGATCTGGCAAAATCGCTAGAACCTCGGAAACCTGTGCATCCACCACGGAGCCTAAGCCCGTATTCAGACCTGATCTTGAGCTTGAGGCGAACACTTTATTTGGCGGCAGGGTGGTGGTAACGGGCCTGGTATTCCCACGGGTGTCGACGCCGAGGGGCACGCCAGAACCAAGGAGTAGCGTGAGCGCCCCAGGTCCCCGCACGCTCTCGTTCTGTACGTGGAGAGAGGCTACGAGTGCATCAAACCGTGCACTATCTGCCGCCGCGGAGCCGAGTACGTCGCTGAATAAGCAAGACAGATCATATGCGTGCTGGAAGTCGACAAGCAGCGGGCGATTGAGAAAGGGCGTCGGGGGCGATGAGAACGAGGGCGAGGGCCTGGGTAGGTCGAGCAGCGCAAAAATAATGTCAAAGACATACCCGGACTCCGATGTGCTCATGGTCCCTGTTGCGCGCGCCAGTTCTGCGAGCAGCGCTTTGAGCAATAAATGGAAGGTGTCAAGCAGCGCGACCTTCGTCTCAAGAAAGATTTTCTCCCATTCGTCAAGCGGGCGCTCCAGGCGCGCACCATCGGGCGGTAATCGCAGTCCGCCGTAGGATTGCAGGACGACTGCAAGCCCAGCATCGTAGGCGCGGGCGAGGGCGAGATGAAGATCCTTGCTGTGGGCAAAGACGTGGACGGCATCGGGGGGACACGCGCGGAGGAAGCAGAGGAGGCTATGTGCAAATTTGCGCAGACTGTAGAGACCTGTGACAGGGGCAAGAGCAGTCGTGAAAGCATGTAGCGCAGAGCTGCGCAGGTCGTGCAGCAGCCGCGCCGAGGACTGAAAAGTCGCCGAGAAGAGCGCGCGGAGACGCTTCGGGTGGGTGGCGTAGGCGATGCTGAGGTCAAGGAGAACGTGGACGTCAAGTGTACCAGTGGGGGCGAGGCGCTCGGCGAGCTGCAGGGCCCTCGCGTGCACCGCGCGGGTCTCCCTGCCTGTGCTGCGCGCTACTGATACGCCACTCCCCCAAACGAGGGTCTCCAGCGCTTGGCGGGCGGTATCGCGTGCGTAAGAGGCGAGAAAGGCGATAGTAGTCGGCGAAGAAAGCTTTTCAGTGGGCACGGAAAGGGTGTCCTGCAAGGCGTGGGCGATTTTAGCCGAGAGGGTGGCAAGCTGCGATGGAGAGAGCGCGGTACGGGCACGCGTAGATGGATATGGCGGTAGAGCTGCGATGGCCATGGCGTCAGGGACACGGTGGTTCACAGGATCGCAATATCGTGAGGATACAGTTAACTCTTGATAAGATAAGGTAGTGTAAGAGCCAGTGTGGTCCTACCGGAACCTGTAGATCAGAGGCAGGACGTAGCGATCTGCGAGACGTGTGCACTGCAACTTTCTGTCATGAACCTGCCAGTGGTGGTGAGCAAGGAAAGACCACGTAGCAACGGCAAGACAATACCACTGAGTGGCCTTACGATATCTGAATTTGTGTTTCTTGGCAACAATCGTTGGCGGAGATAATGGATTGACAAGGCAAACGAGAAGGTCGTTGTGACATTCAATTGGTAACAGCTACTAGTAGAGTTCTTGGCGAATGTGGATATCCCCTAGGCCTCCTGAGTCCTGATCTCTAACCATCGCAAATCTACTATTGTACGTATAATGTTTCATCTCAAGCTCGTACAGAAATACGACATCCATGTGACATGTCGAATCCGTGGATAAACATCATCCCGTCTTCAAGGGAAATTCTTTAAGTGCGGTTACTGTGAGTAACTTAGCGATACCTAAGCAGTTGTGTGACGAGCCACTGTAACGCATGCGGTCAACTCCGAGTCCTAGAAACTTCGTGCTTGCGAGCGCTGTACAATATACAACAATGGTGTAAACAAGAATGGGTATTCTGAGGCTAAATGTCTGGTGTGTAATTTAAAAAGGGGAAGATACGTCCGAGCTGAGGCAATTGAGCGTCGATGCCACCAAGGAGTCGACGTGACTCAAGCGTGACCAAATAGCTGACAAAACAAGCAAATAACGGCAAGCGTCCGGGTCTTCTGCTTGACCCTGTACCATCATCTTCTCGTCCTCACCCTCCTACCTTTTGCTCATCTTTACATCGTTCGTGATCTCCTTTTCGTTATGTTTTGGTATTCAGGCAGCTAACAGTCTCGTTTCTGATCATCTTCTGCCCTCTGTGAATTGCACCACTGTCTGTACTGCATCGATCGCCTCCGATTTTGCACGATCCTTCTCACTTCGGTTACTCAGAACTCTTACAAGTCTCTGTCCGATTTTCTATACCAATGGCTCTTAAACGCATTAACAAGGTACTGTTTTCTGCCATCAAGCAGGTTCACTGCCGTGGTGGCGTCGCATGATGGCATACAGGCGCTGCCTCTTGGTTGTGAGGCGGTGTCTGAAATGACCATCTGTCATATTGAGCCCCTTCTCCCGAAGCCCCTAGTCGATACTAACGCTAGACTCACTGTCTGCGCCTCAGGAATTGATTGATCTTGGCCGTGATCCCCCTTCATCATGCAGTGCGGGCCCGACTGGCGATAACATGTTCCAGTGGCAGGCAACGATTATGGGTCCCGTGAGCCATCCTATCGTCCCTTGTTTAGGCATCCAAGAAAATATTTAATTATCACTCAATTTTCAGGGAGATTCTCCTTACGCAGGCGGTGTCTTCTTCCTTTCCATCTCTTTCCCTACCGACTATCCGTTCAAACCCCCCAAAGTCAGTTTCACGACCAAGATCTATCACCCCAATATCAATGCCAATGGCTCCATCTGTCTTGATATCCTGAGGGATCAATGGTCGCCAGCATTAACGATCTCGAAAGGTGTGGTTCCATCCGTTCACGTGCTTCTGACAATGACTCAGACGATCATTACGACCAGTGCTTTTGTCGATCTGTTCGATGCTCACGGACCCCAATCCTGATGACCCATTGGTCCCTGACATCGCACATCTTTACAAGACTGATCGTGCTCGTTATGAAGCAACAGCCAGGGAGTGGACAAGGAAGTAAGTGTTGGTCGATTCATAAGTCGGTCATGTCTGCTTATTTCCAATTGCTCAGGTATGCCATGTAGTACGCGGGTGACTTGCGGCTTGGGTATCCAGTGTATCAGTGTTTCTGTCCTTGCACGTGTCCATCTCTTTGTTCTAATACAGCTCATACACTCCTGCGAATCACCTGTTTCTTGATAACGCCAATATTCACAATGTGCCTCGACCTCTTCAGCATCTCATATTGCCTTCATTTCACCTCTGCTTCCGAGCAGCGAAGTCAGTCGGTTCCTGACCTGTTCATTTTCCATCAAGGACGAGGTTTTTTGTGCACGCATCTTGCTAGAGGTCTTTCGAATTGCAGTCAGTAAAATCACCTCCATTTGATAGCTGTCGTCTAAGCCCTCAGCCGTCCGACGTTGCCCTCGCCCACTACAGTGCTGTAAATGTACCTAATGCCTCATAAGTCTCCATCGGACGGACGCGTCCTGAGTTTTATTGTACAATAGTTGGATGGCTTGAGCCATGTGGTGTACTGCTGCAGTGAAGCGAGCTATCCTGTGCTTTAAGTGATGAGAAGTCATGACATCTGCAGCGAGCACCAACAGGGGCTGTAAATGTGCGTGCAGGATACGCTCTGATGGCCTGCAGGATCTCTTGTAATATTACAGACGTCGGGTACGCGGATTTTAATCGGCTTCATGCAAAGTCTGCACTGGATGTCTAAGCGATACTGTAACCCGCGCTCCATCCACTTATGGTAGTCTTTGTGGTTCAAACCAACTCCTCGCCCTGACTGCACCTTTCGACTGTTCACTGATTACCGTTGTGCTCTTAAAGCGTCCTAGTCCTCCGGAAGTAGCTTTGAGCAGGTGGTTTGAAGCTTAAGGCAAGCCAAGGCGATGATCTAATGTGTAGTGAATTACAAACAACCCTGCAGACCTGTGCCACACAGCAACGCACTACGGATCGGAGATGCACCAGGGTACGTACTGCAAAGTGATCTAACTCACCCTTGGTCCGAATGCTCTGTCCAGACATTACGGAGGTAGATTCTCCCGGCTTTTCGCTTTGTTGCCTGAACGAACCCAACCAGTCACACTTGGCGTCGTGCTGGCGATTGAGCATATCTGACGCCTCGCCAAGTCGTTTGCATCATCTTGGCTTTTCATGGGTTTACCTCCTGCTGCGGAAAACGCTTCTCGCATCAAGTGGAATGGCTTTCCGACCGCATGCTGTGTTTGAGTGTGGCGTCATGGACATCCTCCGCCGCTTCTGCATCCAACGCGATGGCTCGTACCTGCCTAATCACTCACCCCTTGTCGAGCTTTGTCTGGATCTCACGATCGCAGTGTCTCGCAAATCTCTCCGAGAAGACCGTCCTTAACTACCACGATCTGCACGCTCGACGAGGACTCGGCGTACGCCCTCATCGACATTTGCACAGAGCGCCAGGGCTATTAGCGACCATTTCGGATGGCCCGAGATCCCCACTCTTCATCAGATGCCGCCCTTGGTGTTATGCTCTTGGGGGCGACCAGGTCTGCTTCCTCCGCCACTAGTACCTGTGGTCTCGAAGACACCGGGACTCCTATAAAAGAATCACATCACAACCAAGACCAATAATTATCATCCCCACTACTCAGCAATACCTCATCTCAAAACATGTCTGCGCAATTTAATCCCTATGTGCAAGGCTGGGCATGTGCAAGAGAGAGCAGCACGTCCTGTTGCCCGCCACCCTCGGTCTTCGGCGCTTTGCCGTCTTTCACCCCGCCCATATCGAAGCCGGTTGACCTCGTCGTGTACTACATCACGGGCCTCAACCCCAACGTCCTCAACGCATCCGTTGTCGACCCGCGCTCGCAGACGTGTTTTCATCTCATCACGGATCCCGCGCATCCCACACTTACTACCCTGCGTGACGCGCAGCGGCGCACAAACGCCGTCGTCGACTGGCGCGACAGCACCGTCGAGATGCCTGGCCTTCTTCCGCGGCAGTCGCTCCGGAGCTGGCTTAGGCTCTGCTCCGATCGCACGTACGTCCGCACTTCTCATCCTGACCTCGCCACATGGGCTTAGCTCTGTTTTTGGCTCTCCAGCACGCGAATAATGGAAGTGCGTGGCGCGCGGTATTCCTGGGCACCAGTTGACCACTATATATGCGTTCGTACCCTCTCATGCACACGTTACTGTAGATGTTGCAGACTGACGACTGTTCCGTTGCAGTTATACACGCAGTCGTCGCAGCCACAGGTTATTGCGCGCATATGCAGAACTCCACAAGGCGCAGCCGTCGAGCTCACCCCGCGCGCGCTGCAGTCCGGTCTGCTGGAGGTTTGCGTGCTCTGCGCCTCGATCTTTCTGTCCGGACACACCATCGACTGAATCCGCTTCATGCACTTCCATCCACCATCCACAACATGATATCCTTACGATCTTGAACGCGATCACGACACGGCACTGTCGTATTTCTAGCGCTATCCTGCTTTCTTGTTTCGTCTTGTCTTCGTCACTCATACTGCCCCCAACGTATCGCATCTAGACATGGGGAGAGACTACATTCGGACACTGTATCATCCAAGTATCATTCCACCTAAGTTATCTCCTTTTCTTGGAATAGATTTTATTAGACACGCAGTCAGATACTCGATGCTTTTGATGAATTGTTATTACAACAGTCTTATTTATGTCATATTTGCTTGTATGTTCTTCAGGAAACGGAAGTATGCCGCAGAGTGGAGGTGGCGAAGCTTCGTTGCGTCTTCGGTTGGCATCATCCGAATCTGTGCAGATGACTGATGGTTGGGGAGTGAATCAACTCTGGGGGCGGCGATACAGACCAATCATCACTCACTATAGACAGCGGTTGGACTTGATCCAGCTCCAACGTGAGGTTGGCGATCATATCAGACAGGGCGACGACATGGCATGAATCCGACCGGTCTCGCAGAACATCTGGCAAGATCCCGATGAGTTTGGGTATACTGCGTGTCAGCTCCTCTAGCTCAGTAGCCTGTGATGCATCAGGCACCGAGTCAGCACTCAAGACCTGACCACGAAGTTCAGACATGCGTGTCCTAATATGGGCGTAGTCAAGGAAAGCCTGCGAGTCGAGCAAAATCATATGATGAGTGAAACCCATGATAAGGAATAGGAGTAGATGTAATATGGTACCTTTCCGCGAACATGCCACCCATCTACAGGATGCCCTGCAATCCTTTCGAAGAGATCCTTAAGAAGATCTAGATCGCCTCGTATTACGGCTTCCGGAGCCAACTCGAGGACGGCAAGTTCGTGGGCCGCACCGAACATCCCCGCTTGGATATACAACTGATAAGCCTCATATATGTTCCCACGATAGAGCGCGTATGTAGCCTAGATACAAGACGAAATGAGTTAGGTACTGGCAAAAGGCAATTCGGCTAAAAAAGACCTTGGCCTCATTGACCCAAGCCAGTGGTATTTTGAGACTGCCAGCTATGCCCCGAGTCATCCAGTCGTCCAATTTGGGTGCAGATCTCGAAAGGAGATCCTTGATAGCCTTTTCTCTCCTGAAATCTGTATTAGGACACATCGTGTTTTATACTTAAAGTCTTGACCCACGCACCCAACGGAGCCCTCTACATGGAGCAGCACAAACACAGCCTCCTGAATCAGACCCATCTGTTCCAATTGCATTGCATAGCTGCTGGCTAAAAGATCAGCACTTGAACTATGTCCCTCCACTCTGTCTTGTTCATTACTATTCTCATCCAGGCTTTTATGGACGCCGGGGTCGTCCCTGTCAGCGAAATCACGCACCCGCATACACCGCGAGAGCAGGATGTAGAGGTGCCACGGAATCGAATAGTCGATGGGGGATGGGCTAAACGACAAAGGCGAGAAGACATTTGACAACGAACACACGGGATTTGCGTACAGCTTGATGAGTGAATACAGTGCATCGGGGGGGTTCGCATCCTTTGGCAGACGCCACAATGGCGGGTGTGGAGGTTGCATCCTTTGGCAGACGCCACAATGGCGTGCTTCAGTATACCAAGGAATGGGCGGAGCAGCTCGCTCTGGTGTTAGTCTCCAGTGCCGCTCGTATGAGTCGAACACCTCGGCTATCGACGCTTCCATTGGCTGCGCGAACCATAGGTGAAGTCCAAACACACGTTTCCAGTCTAAGCATTTAGCCAAAGCAACGTCCGAGCACTGTTCGACCCCAGTGCCCTTCGAACCTTCGAGAATGTCTACAATGCTCGCGAGCAAGGCGTAGATCTTGCGTACACTCTCGTCGATATGGGCGTCTACCCGCTCGTCACGCCAGATCTTCAACTGTGCACGTAGGTCTTCCACATATTCAAAATCGCCACCGGCCTGCGATATCAACGTCGCCAGTTTGAGATTTCGCCCTTCTATAGCTGCCTTGCAAGCCTTTTCAATTTGATGACCAGTGAGGAGGCTGAAGGCAATCGACGGCGCACTTGCGGTAGGCTTCTCCTTCAACTCCGCATCGACAGCCGGAGCAACAGCTTCTTGTAGCCAAGATGACAGAGCATCTTTACGACGAACAGCATATATGCGATTCCGGATGTCGATACTGACTGTATCCAACAGTCGCAGATCGAGGTCGTCAAAAAGGGCATGGCCAAGACGGAACATATGCGCTTCGAAAGATTGGTCTAATGGTGAGAAAAGTGGTATAAACGATGAGAATGACAATCTGGGCGAGGGATTAGCCATTGGAATGCCGTCGGCATCGTAGACTATCGGCGAGTTGCTCAGATGATGCGACAGCAACTTTGACGCCAAATTAGAAGGCTCGAGTGTAGGCTGAGCGAAAGGGACAGTAGATTTGAATATGATGGAAGAATTCGCACTAGATTTTCTGTAAGATTTTTTTTTGAAAAAAAAACCGTGAATAAAAGTATAACTGTAAGTTGATTAATACACTGACACTGCACTAGATGGGTCACATAGATGTCCCAGATGGACAAGTGTCCCAGCCGGACCCCAGCTCACCCTGAATGACCGACCTAGCGCAAGACCGGCGTCTACAACAGCATTCTCAAAGCCAGCTACAGCAGACGCTGAACTCTCTACTCGAGCATATTTTCGTGATGGTCTGAATGGAATAGGCTCAATGTCATGGGCGAATGATGCTCTCTAACCAACGCGTATTAGCCCGATGAACAACTGTATACTACGACGACTTACCTCCTGTGCCACAATCCGTAGACCGTCCCCTTCAGAGTCTCTGCTATGCTTTCGATTGAGGTTTCTTTTCGAGACTACTAGCTGCAGTCGACCAGTCCTCTGTCTTGATAAGGCACTCAAGGCCGCGGCCTCCTCTGGCATTCTGAACAATGAAGCTTGCATGACGTGCAATTTTTGTGGATCTACGCCGACTTGTCGCGCCCAAGGAATTACACTGGCGTCATCGG
>QLPM01003181.1:5405-36506 GCA_003314695.1 Albatrellus sp. MG142
GTTCAGTAAGTGTACCCGTGGGGGTGGCGGTGAACCGACCTTGTACAGGCAAGACGAGTGGAAATAATTTTTGCAAGTCTTGCACGGCTTCTGTGGGAGATCGCCGTCGGTGACACTGATAATTCTGTTCCGATAAGGGTCAACCCTTAGTCTATGCACCCAAAGTAACGCGGTGACGAACGAATAGCAGATCGCGCATTCCACCTGTCCCTCGAAATGAAGGGTCACGTTCTTTCTGAATAAGTTGAGCGCATCGACAATGCGACCTCCCTTCGTGTGTAAATTGAGTATGAGCTAGGCGCTGGATGGATGATGAGACATGCCTGTGCAGACACAATCAGCTTCACACCAAGAAGCCATCCTCTCCATCGGCTCTCCGGCACGCCCACTCGTTTAGGGTCCTTTATCTCTATTTCACGCAATGGCCAGTCGCCCGGGATCTTGAGTGTTATTTCTAACTGCTGATCGTCGACAGTGTAAACGACAGTGACCTCGTTCACGTTACTCGCGACCTTGATCGACAGGTTCTCAACGCTAAGCTCCGCTGCGACGTCTGAATCCTTGATCTGGGACAATTGTGTGCTGATGATCTGCGGGGAGAAGTATGTCGAAGTGTAGTTGGTAAATGTGCTAGATAGCGTGCGATCCATGCATGCCACCAGCCACGAGCGGATCAACGATGGAATGTTAAGGAGTGCGCGGTGATACAGATGCGCAGCGAACAGACGTATACTGAGTAGGTCGTTCGCGTCGCACACTAATGCTACGTTAAGTGCCTGTGTATGCGTATGTCTAGGCTGCACTCACAGTCCAGATATAAGTCATTAATAGACCATATGTCCAGTTTCACAGCTTTACTCGAGCTGTCCCAGAGATTCAGGACATTGATAATCGACGGGATCAGATTTTTTGCGACAAGGTCAAGATTTCGGAGGTGGTTCGTGTAACCCGATCGGACTTTCATAGACTATAAGGAGCACTGTCAAAGATCGCAAGACTGAAGATATGCAAAAACGCACAGCGTCTGCAAACAAGTCAAACACCGTCATCCATACAAAAAGTATACCTAAGGCCTGTGAAAAAGCATGAGAAAAGCTGAAACAAGTTCTCAGTACAGGCACGTACGGAACTAGGATGGATCTCGACGTTCATTCCATCTATCGGCTGTTGGAGTAGGCTTAAGAGCTCCAATGGGAGCTCACACTGCACGGTAGAGTTAGTGTCGACACCCGCCTCAATGACCAAATGTTCCGTTCTCTTCTTAGCGGCCACTCGGAGCAGGTCGTAGGCCATCTTTTGAACATCGCTAGATGGGTCCGAAAGCAGGTGCGCCATCTGTAGGAGCAAACATATGAGCGAGCGTGCAAGGTCGTGAGGGTGTTAAGAGGAAGTTTGACCTTTGACAATGTATTGTGGTCCACCAATGACTCTGGGAGGTGCTGCACGATCGACAAGACGGCCTCGCGGCACACAGAACGAGGCATAGATGATTGTGGAGTGGTTTCTGTAGACAGTTGGTGCACGCGGAGGGGACATGAAAAAGGAACACTCACTGGGCTGCGATGCGATCAGGTCCCGCACCAGAGATAGAATTGGTGTCGCTCGTGCTTCCCAATCCGCGCGAAGGGCCTTGTTGTATGTGATAAGATCTTGTATAACTTTGATTAATCTTATCGTCCGCCACAAGAGTATCAATGTATCATCGTCGTCAAAGGAAGAATTCTTCAGAGGAGCGATGGTTTGATATTATATGAATACCGATTCAAAGTCTGGTCAAACACTAACCTCCAAATTGTTCTCAATCACATCGAAGATAAAGTTCCAGTGCGAACCAGGAATGTTCTGTAAAACTGGCAACAGATGGAAGAAAACAGAGGTCATCTCAGACTCAACATCTTCATCGATGTCTTCATCTGAGGACATCCACTGCTGGCACACTTTCATGAAGTTCACAGCCCGAAGATGTGGCAGGAAAGCAATGTCTGACTCTGGATCCGGCGTAGCCGCTGAGAGTCTCCTCAGTAGCAACAGTCCGTCTGTGTTGGCCTTGGCTACTGGGATACTAAGTATCCCGGCAGCCAGCTCGTTCCTATAACGATCTAATCGTGGAGGTTCTGGCCCGAACTGCGCAACTGCAAGCACCAAGCTCATCGACGTCTCTGGGGCTGGGTTGTAGGCAGTATCAGCAATAAAGTAAAGCAATGAAATGAAAAGACATACCCTTCTTTTCCAACCTTCGCGCTATCAGCATCCAGTTGTCAGCTTCTGCTTTCGTCGTGTCAGCAAGTACGTGTTGTACAGCGCCGTATAATATCCGCGAATTGAGGTACGTATCATTATTTTCCCCTTCACGGATGAGGTCGATCAAGAACTTGGCAACTTCGTCCATGGGCTCAGTCGTCCCTCCTATGACGCTCTCGGCAATATGTGAATGCCACTTAGTGTCAGCTGGAACCACCATAAGGTATGTCGTTAGCTGTTGCACTTTTGCCGTAATACCACGAAGGGTATCGACTGATACGGAGGGGCCGAAAACAGGGCTGGGTAATGCCGGGGTTTGAAGGTATTCCTCTGCATACAAAGCCAATGTAAGGAGATGTCTAAGCGCCCACAAGTTCGTCCTCGCGGCTTGTCGGTTCTCAATGAACATGTAGAGCAAGCCGCTGACTGTACGTGCATAGGAGTTGAACCCCATCCGATCGGTATTGCATTCGAGATCCTCGACAATGTCAAATGATCCAGCTGGCCGGACGAGGGGCTCTGTAATTGCAAGGCTAGGATGTGAGGGAACACCACGCAATTTGCGCAATGCCATTTGTAATTTGTCTCGATCCGGGAGGATATCACGAAAGACGTCGAAAGTAATGCCAGGATTGCCTTCCAGTACGGTTCTTAGGATGTCGTGAGACCTTCGAGTTCTGTCAGTGAAACAGAGCCACAATTAAATGGTATAAGCGTTGTATCACCTGGGCAGAATTGTGATGTCCTCGATGGCTTCGAGCAGCTTCTGCTTGATCGACTTTCCTAATGTAGTCCGCAACTCTGATGGAGCTTGGTTTATCCAAACATTCCAAAGCGAATTAGCTAGCGAAAGGCAGCCTGAGAGAGAGAAGTCAGTGCATTTTGGCAAAAGGTAGGCCAACAAGAAAATGTTTGGCATGAGAGCAGCGGAAATGTCGATTTTTGCTGCCAGAAATGAATGATTCCGGAAGCATGCGGAGATGATTTCCAGAAAAATATCCAGCTTAGAAGGGCTCTCGTCCAAGCCTCTCATACAGAGATCGAAGTGCTCGCTGAAGTCCGCGATAATCAGCTGCAGTAATGTACCAAACGAACTATCAGTAACAAAGAATTCTGAAAACAAGGGGTAAGTCCAACAATCGAAGACAATGGCCGTTGCGGCTTACCGGACTTCTCCACGATACGTAGAAGTAGAGAAAGCGACAAGCCATCTCGAGACTCTATAGCATCTTCAAACAGTTTACTGATAACTAGGTCGAGTTCCTGGTTGGCTGGTCGAAGATGGTCCGGCAGAACACCACGCCGCACACCGTCGAGGAGAAGCGGCAGCGTTTCATGAATCGCATCAATTTGAGATGTCGCCGAAGACAACATAGTCTGCCACAGTCGGAGGGTAAGGCCCTGATCTTTCCGCCGAGATAAGTATAAAAGAAGCAAAGAGGGAGAAACGGCCAAGAGTACATCCGAATTGTTGAGGATCACGATATCGATGGACTGTAAACGGTTGAATGTTATTTCGACGAAGAACGAATCACAATAACCATACCTTCGAAATTTCGGGCTCTGATAATATTGCGTCGTCAAACATTTCAATGACGTCGGCCAATGCGGTGGTCGCTTGTTTCCTCGACGCTAGGTCTGACTCTGGCCCAGGCTCGCTAGAGCTTAACGATCGCGCGCACCAGGATACCGCAAGAACGGAAACCTCGTGGATTAGTTTAGATGAGGCTTGGCGAGGATGCGTGCTTTGCCCAAATGCATCACGAAGGATCCTCAGTAGAGAAAGCGGAGACTTTACAGACGCTTCATTAGGGGATTCAATCTGCTTGACTATTGGAACAAATTGATTCCAGGCAGTATTGAACAAGGCTATGATCGAAAGACAAGTCAGAACTGCACGAACTCCGCACAAGATGCATAAAGTACCTTCATCTATCTGACTTAATGCCTGCATGTTTTTAGCAATCGCCTCTCCCGCTGCTCGCTCTTCGACCTTCAGCCGATCTTTGAGGATCTCCTCAAACACTCGAGCATATTGTTCAGCTACCAACTGCTTCGAAGCTTCCTCAGCATCCATTCCATTACTAGCTAGCAATAGTGACTGTGCAGAACTATTCCGTAGCCTTCGGACAATGAGATGGACACATTCCAGGAGTGACGAAAGGAAGGCAGTAGATGCAGTTGCCCGATCCAGTGCATTGAGTGCCCGGCCATCGATAGCAGCCCAGAACGAGGTGAGGAAGTCGGAAGCAGGAAGTGACGACGGTGTTGGTGATTGAGCTAGGATCTGTGGATATGGTTATATCAATGGCAGTACACTATGAATATTTGAAAGGACTTTGACGTACAGAAGAAGGAATGGTGGACAGAATAATCAGAATAGTAGGGTAGCCATGCAGAGGGGATCCGGAGCAGCCCAATTGAAGAAACAGCAAAAAGTCTTGATAGGCCCTTGACCGAGATGGAACTGGTTCGGACGTTGGGGCTGCTGGGGTATCTCTGGTAGTCGCCTCTTCATCATCCGACTCCAAATCACTGCCTTCGGCTTTGTCAACGGTGAATGCTAAATCCACATCCCAAGCTCGTGGAAACTCTTCACGTCGGTGAACAAAGGGTCACGGAAATGCGCAAATTACAAGAAACGTACCCTTCAGGAATGTCAGCAAGGGAAGTCGCATCACAGCTAGCACCTGGGCATCCGGCTCAACAAAAGCAGATCGTAACACAGCGACACTCAAGAACTGCACCAAGTCCTCTATTTCGCCTATCCTCACACTGATTGAGATTGTAACTCGCGTTATAAATAAACGGCATACTTTTCCAGTTCTGCAACAATGACAGCAGAAGGCCCCAAGAAGTAGAGCGCACGACTGGCTGGTCAAAGCCAAAGCTTTCGACATCAACGAAGGGACATGCTTGTTGGTGATATAGACAGCTCCATAGCGCTAGATTAGAAAGGAGATCTAGCAAGTCCTGAAGGGATTTCGCATGTTGCTGTCCTCGGGTGTCTAATGGATCGAATAAGATCATATCGCGATTACATGCGAAAGTGCAAATAAGAACCATACCCAATAGCCATTGTAGCACCCCAAGGCCACCTATCCTGAGTCTTGCTTTCCTGTCTTGCTCGGTTTCTTCGTCTCCATCAGCCTTTGGCCGTGTGTTGAAGTTCCCTTCGTCCATTTTTACTTGCAGGATCGGCATTGGGCGACCATACCCTTTCCTAGGCGGTGTCACAGTGACGGAGACTTGAACAGGATTGAGATATGTGTATAGACCTGCAGGGTCCAAAATTGCCCTTTGCAAGAAAGCCAACAGAGAAGACATAAGTGAACCCTCTAGACACAATTTCGTATCCGAGGATACAAGTGATAGACATTCCTCCCAGGACCTGCGAGCAGACATCGACACCTGGCGGTCGACATCTCGCGTTATTATCGACCAGCTGCCTAGAATTGACTCGATCTGGTCGTCTGACGCGTTGTCACGAAAGAAGGAAAGTATTTGATCCCGAAGGTCAGGAACTCTTAGGAGAGACGAATGTAGATTCGCAGCAAGGAGACGAATTCGTCTAGAGGGATGTAAAAACAGAACTGGTAGATGATGAAGCTTTTGGAAGATAAATTGAAAGATGTGTTTTAGATGGTATGATACACTACGCACCCAGACTGGCAACATAATACCCAACGTCTCGATAAGTGGGCTGCCGTCATCCTCTTTATGAGCTTTATCTACCCAGCCCGCATGTAACTCTTCCAGTGCCTTAGTCTTGGTGATTGCATCTTTCTTGCCAAACCTCCGCAGAACAACTAACAAATCTGCGGGCAGCTGTTGGGCGAGACCTAGACTGTCTAGCGGGTCGTACTGGACAGGGGAAGGCTTAACAGGGGGAATGAAGACCTTCTTTTTGGGCTCCATATTTTTTCTCTTGTCCTGCCCCTTAGGCTTCTTCTCTTTCTGCACGAGCTCCGGCGGCTGGAAATCCTTGGTAGCTTTGCGAGCATGTTTTTTACGGGTGCCAGACAACGCTGAGGACTTGCCGCCCTTTGCCATATGCCGATTGTAGTCCGAGTGGAAGTAGAAGAGTGGTGGTGGAAAGGGTTCAGAGTACAGCGGATATTACAATTCAGTCGAACTATATGTTCTATGAAAACTTGAAGGATTGTGTACACAGCTTGCGCCCGGGTAAAAAGTTCCAAGTTGAAGTCTTGAAGCTCTCGCTGCCATGCGCCACACAGCGGCAATGCCCCGTCGGGACTCGCTGCGCCACATGACCAAGTAAGCTTAATGATGGTTTTCTGACTTGGACGCGCTTGACCTCAACGTGATAGAATGTTATTGGAGGATAATTTCACAACCTGTACGCTGGCACTTGCCGGCGGAGATTGTACCCGCACATGTAGTGTAGCGACCATTCCGCAGTTAATTAAGAAGTTGTTTTTTCGTCAGTTCTGAGTGCAACCTTGCAACAAATGTTGCCCCGAATGTTCATAGATAACAGAAAAGTATTTCATGGCAGCTAGAATACACAAAGCACAATATGACCATTGATCATAATTATCGATGGCAACCACCGGTATGTCTACTGTACGTTAAAGAGGTCTAAATCAGGTCTAGCGAGAACCGGCGTGACTGTTCCACATCTCCCACTGAAAGGATTTTTCTGCTTGCACAGTGACCCTGCCAATCAAACCGAGGCTGAGCGGAACAATGAAGTGGCAACGAGTTGTCATTGGCGGATCTGTAAATCTCTCTGGCAGCTCTGGTCGTATCAGTACCTTCCCTCATGCCTGGGGCACCTAGGTGGTGAAAGATCGTGGTTATCGTACTGTCCTTGTAGGCAGGGTGCGATGCGACCGTAATCAAGAACTCCGACGTCGCCCCTCGCGTATAGTATGCACCTGACTCGATCATAGTGATCTAGGATGGATAGTATTGTATGTGGAATTCCATCGGGAGCAACAAATGCAAATGTTGCGCACGTCTCGACATTCCAGGCAGCGACCAGTTCTTGGGTCAGTGCTTGACTCATTTCTTCTAGTTCTCATGTTTGTATTTATTAGTCGCGGTCTCTCAGACCTTGGTACAATTACATACCGTTTTTACTAGAGAACAAAAATACTTAGGTGTTAGAAAGTAATCGGTGGTACTCCAAAACTAAAATAGCGTTATAATATCCTACAACTGGCTGTGAGTTCACACCAACCATGGACGTTACTTGCAACAATCTGCCCCCTTAAGGCTTGTCTACATCATAATCGCCTCTCGCGCGACATTCGTTGCGCCCCAGAAGTTGGCCTCAAAAATCAACCGCGCGATGTCGTCCGGGTTCCCTTCGATCTCCGCGAGTGCCCCATAGCCTGCATTGTTACGGACGACATCAAGCCGACCGAACGTCTCTTTCACCTTGGCAAAGGCAGACTTGATATCATTAACCATTGTGACGTCGAGTCGTAGCACCAATAGACGAGGAGAGTTATACTTCGCGGTGAGGTGTGACAAAACCTCAGGTTTCCGCAGGGTAGCGACAGCTATGTCCCCCTTTGTCAGGACATGCTCTACCGTTGCGCGACCTATTCCGGATGAACCGGTAACCGGTATTCTTACATGAGTATGCAGGGCAAGGTGATAACAGGTGCGACTCTCACCGAACCAAACATTTGGACAGGACATCTGGATAATGATAACGATATTAGAGAGTTGGTGATTCAAGACTAACCCGAAAGATCCTGTTTAACAGGCTAGTATTTATGCCCCCGGTGGGATGCTTCAAGTTTGACAACGCAAGTTCTTGACTCGGCCACGCAGATGATTATCCAATTCAGTTTTCCGTGCCCTTGTATTCAGCGGCATTTCTGCTTAGTACTCCTGCAGACATTGGAGCCGGCCTGCCAGTGGGAGTTCTTTGATTTACGGTGCTTGTCTTGCTGAGTAAGACACTTTCCAGTCTTCTGGTGGGCATCATCAGCATACCATCATCGATCCAATAACGGCGTAGAATGCTCGGAACTCAGAACCTTGTCCACTGAGGACAGCCGAAGTGTCCTACCTTACGAATGTCGACCTCGATTAAATCAAATTAAATATACACTACTGCAAGGCTGGGAAGGCAGTCACCGTTCAAGTTAGTTACATATCAAGAAATTCAGCGGCTTCGACAGATACAATCGTGGTCACAGCGCTTTTGTCAGTGAATAAATATACATATTTGCCGACTCTTCTGCAATATTGCTTTATGTTAAGTGGTAAGGGTTGAGTGCTTATAGTATATTCTGATAACGCCATAATGGTAAGTCCTATGATCAGTTTCACTGAGCCGTCTACGAATATGGTGCATTAGTTTTCGTCAGTGGAGAGAGAGAGGCCATGGCACTCACAGTCTGCATGGACACATTCTCCTTCTCCATCAGGTCGGTCAGACATCTGACCACAACGTTCACCGCATTTACCACAGCGTCCTTGTCCTTCTCCACCACGCGGCTCATCAACCGTCCGAATCTATCCGGGTGCCATCGCCGCAGCGCGTTTCGAATCCTTTCTCTACGCGACACATCTTCGGTGTGAGCTGGTGAGAAAATGAAGGCGATGACGGCTTCCGGTGTGATGTCAGCTGCACTTCTCGCCGTGCGCGCGATGGGCCAAGGGATATCCTTGAATGCAAGCTTGTCTGGTACGGTGTTGCCACGGATCGCCGCCCACCGCCTCTCGTACGCACTCCAAGCCTCAGCCACGCGCTGCTTCTCCTCCCTCTCCTGCATGTCCTGCCTTTCTTTTGCCTCCTCGGCCCTCTTACGTGCCTCCAATATCCGGCGTTGCGCCCGCTCGTTCCTCTCCTTCCAACGCGCCTCCATCCTACCAAACTCATCTTGCAGCATCCGGTTCAGCTCTTCGTGCCTCCGAGCCTGTCGTGTCTCCTCCGCCGACACCCCGCGCCGCGCCGCCCCAGCTTCCTGGCCAAATTCATAGACCATGCCGTCCAGTAGCCGTGTCCGCGCATTGCTGCGTCGATCGCGCCGCGTGTTAGTGTCTCGCATCTGGACTTTTTCCCGGTCCCAGCGCAGACCAAACTGGATCTGCTGCTCCAGGACCCAGCGTCGTGTTTCCTCCGTCTTACGCGACAACGCATTGAGCTCCTGCTCTACTGCGCACGCATACATTGTCGCCATGCTTTCCCAGGGGTCTTCGGGCGCTTGCGCCGTCATGCGTTCCTTATCCTTATGAGGCGTCTTTGTGCGGTAAACGTTATAGGCATTCAGCTGATTATCGTGGAAATACTCTTGAGTGGGAATGCTGAAGATGAAGCTGGTTCTTTGCATCGGTGGGCGAAGTCGAAGGAGGGGAGATGGTTACGGTGTGAGGCTTTGGTTCTCTAACATGCACTTATATGCACACCGTGAGGCGCATGATGGCCAGTCCATGCTGTACTGCTTCATCTTTCGCTGCACGACCCGTTTATAGCAGGTGGGGTACCACTACACGGGTGCACCCTTGAAGGTCCCGCTGGTGACGAATCAGGCCAGCTTTTTTGAGCCTGTGGTTCCGAGTTTCGTCCCCTTGTCTGCTGTGTTCTATTCATCCTCGTCAGAGAACCAGAGCTCCTACAGCTGTCATCCTGACGCGCGCCCTCGAACCTGCCTTTTTTAGCTCACCAGATTGCCTTGCAAGACGAGATATGCCTTTTCAGTCAGGCCTGTGTCATCCTTAATGCCGTTTCTAGCCGCGGAATGACCCTCTGTGTTAATGCGTCTTCGTGGTCTGCAACGCGCGTTTTCAACGTTGCACGGCCATGGATCAATGCTTATGCGCGCGGAAAATGCCAGGTGTCTGACCCAGCTCTTTGACATATATATATGATGTAATGTGCCGTACGGCGTGCACGTAATGTAAGTTATAATGGATCAAGGAAGTACAGTACTGGGGTCAAGACATTTTGTATCTGATCGTCGCCCTCATTCTGCCAGTGATCCAGCCGACCTAGGCCCTGCCTGCGCTTCGTTCATCTCTTGGTCTGGCTGACGAGTAATGCACTCACCTCACTCCCTCATACTGCGGCCTTACTAAGGCTTCTCTGCGAATATGGCAACCAGCGCAAAGAGTCAAGTTCATTAGTAGAACTGTCCACATGACTGTTATCACCTCTTCGAACGACGACACTATGGCAAGTGGGAGTTTAATTCAATTCATGTACTTTCCAGCTGTCGGTTCGAGCGACCGGGTATGGTTGTATCACGATTCCACCAAAAGTTCTACCAGCATCTGACACTCATTCAGTGGCCTTGAATCTCGGCATGGATGTGTCGTGTACAGTCTCTTTTTACATATGTACAAGTACGAACATCTTCGCAGAAGTGTAAATTTCCGTTGAATGGCTATACGGATGCTATCGTCAGTGTTGAGCATTCTAACAGAGCATTTACAGGTGCAGAAGGCATTGTGTAGTAATTATAAGGAGCTCAAAGAAAACATTGATATCATGACAGGCCACCGGATCTTTCGAGGGCCGCCAGTTTGTCCACTAAGTCCTCCATAACATCTCTCCGCTCTCCCGGCTTGCTCTCCTCTAAATTTCCACTTCGGTCACGCGCTTCATATGACGTCGCAGAGCTCACTCGAATAGGTACTAGCGGTGCACCAGGCTCAAATCCAGGGGCGATCTTCCGAAGTGCCTCGCGTTTGCGTCGCTCCTTCTCTGCATCTCGCGTGCGCAGATGCGTCTCCCGCCGGGATACATGCGCAGTGATGGTCTGGCGACGTGATGACTCTAGCATGAGGATGTGGGGCTCCAGCGTGAAGGGGTAAGCGAACTACATAGCGAGAGGGTATGAGATTGGCGAGAACGCTCGCCTGCAGGCATAGCCGTACATATGTTATACGTACGTAGGGTATGACACTTTCGGGCAGTGGGTGGACATCAGGGGGTAGCTCAACCTAGATGGATCGTTAGGACACGACGAGAGCATAGCATAGATAATGGGCTTACTGGGCGAGGGACTCGCAAGCTGGGTGATTGGATCAGTGGGATATGCGTTGCCGCAGAATACTGAGACTTAGCTAGAAATCCACTCTTGGCATGAGTATCTGCGAATACAGATAGATCCATACATCATGATAACGTACATTGTTCTGAAGTCATCTTCCTTTAGCAAAGATGAGCTGTTAGTATAGAATGAGACGTTCAAGTTCCGTCAACTGCTGCAATCGGCGCGTGCACTTACCACTTCTGGCGATGATCGCAGAGCTCTGTCCGTAGCGCCAGTAAGTTGCTGTAGTGGTTGGACTTGAATTGGTCTGGCCAGCTTCGTGGCTCTAACATTTGCTGTAAAAGGCAATAAAACAGAGGAGCTCGGTCTACGCACCATACCACATGTGTATCTCAGGCTGGAAAAAATAATTTGAATGTGATTAGAGTTCATCACTCGGATTTGGCTCGGGCCCATGCCAGCGGCAACTTTACAGTAGCCTTTGTGCACATGAGTCATCGACCTCACGTTTGGTGAGGACTTCGGCATTGTAGGAGTGCGTTACCCAAATATTCAAACCATCAGAATATATCTTGCTTTAGAATTGTCGGGCCGAACACCGACAGTCTCCCATCGGAGTCTACTACAATCATACAATACCTTTATTACACGCCTTAGCACTCACTGCCTTGGCAGTTGGTGGTCGACAAGTCACAGGTTAATGTTAATGACAGTTGGTTGCAAAACGATCGTCCTAAAAACAGTAGAATAGCTGCGGAGTTATAATATAGTCTACTGACTCAGTACCGCCCTGCACTGCGTGTGCCACACTTCGCTAACTAATTCACCAAACTCTACGATCTTGTAAATTGGAAACTGCAGTAGTGGTAGCGAGCATCCCAAAGCTTAGCAGGAAATAGTGATACTGGGTCCATGACCGTAGCTCGGAACTCAGCTACGTAATTTTTAAAGCTGCAGTATCCTGATAGAATTGTGGACTATCATTTTGCAGTTAGCTGTATGGACCCCACGCATGGGGCCAGTCTTATCCGATAATTGGGTGTTAATTTATCTCATTTTCAAATCATTTTTAATGGCCTCATGTCCGAACCTCCAGGCCACATTTAGTCATGCGCTGTACCTGCAGATCAAAAGATGAGAGAGTGATATGATTTTTTATTAGTTTCCTGCGCTTCTCTTCCCACTTTTTTGGTCGAGCATGGCATCGCAGGACTGGGACTCGGAAATCAAGCACGACTCACCAGAGCTCAGAGCTGGCTCAGTTACTCAGGTGCAGGACACGACTCCCAGTTTATTTAATGGCTCACTGGCGTGACAGTCCTCCACCGAGTCAAGTGTTCTTCAGAAATTGACGATCATTCTTAGGAAATGGGGGGTTGAAACGCATGGGTGCGTCGTCACATCGTTTAGTCTGTTGACCCATCGCAAAAGAAGCCCACTGCGGTATCTTCGCCGTGTGTACAGAATTGCACCGATACCTGCGGAAGAGCGCACCGATAAGCGTCTATATCAGATGTTCCTGGTCTGGCTTTCTGTGAATCTGAACGTACTGGCGTGAGTATTCCTGACATTGCATTACGTACGTGGGCACCAACTATAGGCGATCTAGCTTCAGCACGGGCACTACGGGACCTGTCTTTTTCCAGCTTGGTCTGAAAGATAGCCTTTTGATCATCCTATTCGTCGATCTTGTGTGAGTACGGATCAACCGCATCTCATGCGCACATGGTCAATCTAACGCAAATTTCATGCTCATAGATTATGTATGATCCCGGCATGGTTGTGAGTTTGCTTCCGTTATGCCTTGGCGATCGACTCACGATGATCTTTCAGTGCGGTCTTTGGTTTGAAGTTAGGGACGCGTGCTATGGTGCAAGCTCGCTTCTCCTGGGGGTATACTCTATATCTTAGTGAACTTGGAATTCACTTATGACCATTTCGTAAGATTCTACGGGGCCATAATACCTAGTCTTTTGAACGTTTTCTCACTCCAAGGTTTCCTTATTCTGAACGTCATTATCGGCGGACAGACTCTGGCCAGTGTCTCCAATCATATCAATGATACAGTGGGAATCGTCGTAATTACTGTGATATCTCTTGTAGTCACTTTCTGTGGCTACAAGGTCGTGCATCTGTAAGTCCTTGTGCGTGCGTTGCGAACTTGATCTCACGTCGGTGAAGTTATGAAAGCATCGCCTGGTTCCCCAATCTCATCGCCTTTTTGGTGATGATTGGTGTGGGAGCAAAGCATATCGTTGACATCCCTCAGCCTCCTCCCTCTGCGGCCAGTGTTTTGTCTTTTGCATCTGTAGTCGTTTCTTCCCTTATTAGCTGGTGTACTATGACGCCTGACTATGGCGTATATCACGCAGACGCACCAAGGTTAGTCGAGTTGCTGCCCCACCTTTATCGTCACTGAAGGTCCCACAGTTGGCGCATGTGGCTCTATGTCTATCTTGGTTTTATCATCCCCAGTGTTCGTCCCTTGTTTTACTTCATAGCCTTGATTTTAATGCATCTTGGTTATGATAGCTACCGGCGCATATGTTGGGTGCTGCGTTCGCCGCGTCTGCTTCTACTGTCCCTGCCTGGCAGCAAGGCTTGGGGGATGGCACCAACGTAGGAGGACTGATCGAGTCCGTTCTCGCTATGTCTGGAGGCTTCGGCAAGTTCTTGACAGTCGTCATTGCACTCACAATTCCAAGCGCAGTGGCCCCTACGATGTACTCATTCGGAACTAGTTTCATGGCCGTCGCGCCATTATTTGCGCGGATCCCCCGATATATTTATGCAGTCGTGTCTACTGCCATGTGCGTTCAGTCTTTATGAGCGTATGACATTCGATGACTCACATTTCTGATGTTAGTCTGATACCTCTTGCCATTGTAGGCCAAACTCGCTTCTACAACACCCTCGTAGATATTCTGAGTGAGCAATCTCGTTCTGACATAGGACCGTGGCTTTCTGACCTATCGTGTTACCTAAGGTATTATTGGTTACTGGAGTGCCTCTCACGCTGCCATCGTTTTGGCGGACTACCTGGTTATCCGGCGCTGTAGATTCGCGAGCTACAACACAACAGATTGGGATAAGCCGAAACGGCTTCCACTCAGTTTGGCCGGCGTCTTCGCATTCTTGGGCTCCATAGCCCTCATCGTGCCCTGCATGTCGCAGGTCTGGTATACGGGGCCGGTCGCCAAGATGGGAACGGGTGACATCAGCATGTTTACTGGTTTCTTCGCGGCTGGCTTGCTGTATGTGCCGCTTCGGCTCACAGAGAAAGAAGTGGAGCGTAGAATGGGACGAGGGAGTGCTTCAACTTCCTGAATTGAACATACAAGGCTGCACATGTACCGTCTATCCAGACTTGCCTAGGTGTCCTTATGTAGAGTATTTGAGCTATTAGCCTCGCTGCAATCCGTGTACCAACGTTATATTTTTCTTCCTGATTTATGTTCACTTTTGTCCAAGTATCACCTTACGCTCCTCCAGGGTTTTGCGTCTGTTCTTCTCTTTGGGAGACCTTTGAGCATCGAAATATCAAAAAGACCCGATATGGGAATGTGTCACGTGGATTCAACAACCACGTCTCCTTGAGAGGTCCAGTAGATGCCCAGGTGTTCTCTCTATTTCATGTACTGTTGCTACTGTAGTTTTGAGTCCTGCTTCGCTCTACACTGCATCGTTTCCCCTCTCTCGTCGCCAACATTCTATCGACATGGCGCAACCTGGCTTCTTTGACGAAATTCGCAAGATCCCACCTGTGACGCGCTTTCTATGCGGGTCAACCTTAGCCGTGTCGGTGCCCGTCATGCTTCGACTATTAGACCCGTACAAGATCATCTTTGTAAAAGAGCTGGTGACACAGAAGTGGGAGGTAAGTGGTCTCTAGCAATTATGACCCATGATGTCATATTTGCCCCGTAGGTATGGAGAGTATTGACGAGCTTCTTCCTCGGAAGTGAGTGTCCTATTGCTCTTGCTGCCACGGACGAGATCACTGACGTGCATGCTCAGGTTCGGGAATCAATTTTATCTTTGACTTCATAATGCTCTAGTCAGTCTTAGTTTCTGTGATACTACACATAACCTCTCACCGTATTGCTAGCCGCAACTCAGATTCACTTGAATCTGGGCATTACGCACCCCGCTATGCAGACTATGCATGGCAGCTTCTTCTCGCAGCAGGGGCGATTGTTGTACGTTGTCGTCTCTTGTCCGAATCTACCAAGCGCTAAACTTAATACATGAAAGACCCTCAATATTCCTCTCCGCACTTTTGTGCATACGCGTGCCCTCCTTCTATGCCTCACTTACCTTTCCTCTTCCCTTGCTCCGCCCGGTGCACAATCATCTCTGTTCGGACTAATCACCTTCCCCGTGCAGTATTTGCCATATGCCTTACTAGGTACGTCATGTCTGATGGTTTATCTCTACTGCTGGCATAACTTGGCACTCTAGGCATGGATTTAATCATGGGAGGACCTGCTGCCGCTGCTACGGGTGTGACTGGTGCTGTTGTGGGACACCTATGGTGGTGGACGATATTCGGAAACGACGGACGTGGACTGGCTGGGGCTCAGGAGTGGGGACGCGCGCCGGGCTGGTTGCGCAGTCTCGTTGGCGAAGGGAGCGGGCCCAACGTCAGTGGCGTACACGTTATGCCTCCTAGACAGAGACGAGAGGAAGCCCCGGCTCGCCGCAACACTGGCCTGACCGGGTATCAGTGGGGCTCAGGCCAGCGTCTGGGAAATAACTGATCAGTGCACAGTGCGATGGGTTCCTATTTCCTTCGCTTTCAACGTTTAGTGGGTCGTTTGCCGATACTCTGACGGGTAAACTACATGACGAGAGGATAAAGATATATTAGGACCAAATACAGTATAGTTTTCTAGATCATTCTTTTATGCCATACCGTTCCCAGTATGCTTGCATGCCATTGAGGTCCTCACCGCGGCCATTCTCCCGCAACCACTGCATCAGATCCCGCATCCTGATAATTGCCTTCACATGTCCCTTCCCGCCGAACTCTGCGTCAATCTCCATCACGGTGCTCTGCCCCCCTTTGTTGACCTCCTCCCGATCCAAACATATCACCACGCCAATGACTTCGCCACCTTCTCGCCGCACCAGATCAATGGCATTGCGGACAGCAGTTCCCGCGGTAATCACGTCATCCAGGATTAGCACGCGCTTTCCGCGCACGGGCACCCCCACCATGCTTCCACCCTCCCCATGGTCCTTCGGCTCCTTGCGGTCATATGCGAGACCAACAGATATGCCGTACTGGGAGTACAGGATCATTGTTGTGCATGCAGCGAGGGGAATGCCCTTGTATGCTGGCCCGAAGAGCACATCGAAGGAGGGTAGGGCATTGTCCGAGGTTGTCGCTAGCGAGGACGCGATCGCAGATGCGTACGCGGTGCAGAGAGTCGTGAGTAGGGGCCCGGTAGATAGAAGGCCTGCGTTGAAGAAGTATGGAGATATCCTATAGATACATCGTTCGCGTACATCTGCCGTGAGCAGCGATGGGATGTCGTTGGGACGTACCTCCCGGATTTCAGGGTGAAAGAACCAAACCTGAGAGCACCAACAGACATAGCATGGTCGATTAGATCCTTTTGATATGTTTCAAGTGCAGACATGTTGGGCACGACAGGATGATCTGAATCCTGCTAGTGGCGACTGTTTGTTATCACCTCCCCCTTATGTTATCTAGCCATATTTAGTTTTTGACGATTACTATTGTGAACCGGCCCGGGGGTCAGTGACGATGCAACGATGATCAAGCCTCAAGGTCCAACTGCTATCGGCGAATTTTCGACAATTTAAGAGCGAACATCGCCACGTCTATAGATATCATGTGGAGTTACAGGTCAGCTGGATTACAATGGCCGTGGACTTGATGCTCTTGTGGCACGACGCGTGGGAGAAGTTGAAATCGAACTGGCCTTCCGTGACGCAGTGATCTGAATATAACTGGAGCTTGAATGTAAGCACAGTAACATTTTAGGCGATACATCCAATTCAAAGGCTTTGCTATGTCTTTTCATAGTGAGTTATAACTCCTTTCTCGAATCTCGCTGTCACAGTAGTCCCTAAACGGTCATAAAGCATGCTGTGACACTACCTTTCTGCCAATTGTCATTTCAACGACAACGACGACTACAATTACTATGATGATCTCTACTGTATGATCAACCACTGTATCACAGTCGCCCCATACTCACTGTATTGTTCCCCACTCTGGCTTTGGCAATTTGCTATTTTCCCTTGTTCCATGATGTCCTTTGTCCCCCCCCCCATCATCATGTTGTGTGTGCACAGCAGGTCGAGGGCAGTATGTGGCCCGTGATGTACTCACAGTGCCTGCAAGTGGGGCTGTGCATTCATGGCGGGGTTGAAGATGGTGAGGTATGGACAGGGGTGAGCACAAGCGAGTACTCGACGGGCTCGTTTGTGCTGGTGCATAGCAGGTGACGGCGATTGACATGGTGGTGATAGTGAACGAGGCTGTCAAAGAGGAATGAGGGCAAGGTGTTGACGCTGGTATGCCGCTATCGTGCACTGGCACTACCGCCCTCGCTGGCACTGTCGCCTCCGTCATCTGTTGCTACAATCGCCGTCGCCGTCACCGTTGTCCCTAGCATTGTTGTCGCCGTTGCTACCACTGTGCACCGTCATACGCGTGCGCATTGTATTGAGGAAGGGTGAGAGAAGGGGCGGACCCGCACACACGCGCAAGGGACAGCGGGACTGGATGTAGTAGGAGCGATGGATAGCGGGATGGACAGACAGTGGGGCAGATAAATCGTGGGAGACTAGCAGTGCAGGGGCAAAACAAATGCGTCATGTTCTCGCTTTGCGCGCAATGGGAACAGATGATGGGGATAGATGGGTAGCGGGCTACTATCCACGCACGCAAGACGCAAAATAAGCACATTAGTGCTCGTTTTACATCGTATGTGCTGCAGGGGTGGTGGTGGTGGCGGCAACCAGACACGCAGCTAGACAAGCACACTCGGCGCTCGTGTCTCGTTTTAGTACAAAGGGAAGGGACGGCGGTGGTGGCAAACGGGTGTCAGTGAACAGGCAACCACGCGCGCATACATGACATAAAACGAGCACCAGCATGCTCGTTTTGTGTCATGTGCCGCAGGAATGGACTGCGGCGGCGAGGAGGCTACAAGGCCCTGTGAAAAGGTAGGGGGTGGAGGGAGATGAGATGAAGCAGTAGAAGGCTCACCATTCCTCGAGTCTGGCGCTGGCACCGTCTTCCGCCACTGTCATGTGCTGGCGCGCCTTGCCACCGCTGCCGCCATCGCCGTCGTTGCGCGCTGTTGTTGTGATGTGTGTTTAGGTCTGTGGCAGCGGCGGGGTTCAGGGGGTTAGGGCATATAACAGAGTGGTCCGTAAATCGGTCAAGTTAGGTCGCGAAACGGTCGGACTTTTCTGGGCATGGAGGAATTGCCTCCTGGTGAGGTCGAGCCGCCTCGTCACTGCACAGGGTCACAACAGCATCCACAAACGCTCTAAACTCTAGCCCACGCAGCTCCACTGCTAACCTGCCACTACGCATGGCGTCCAAAACGAACCATGAAGGCAGCTGATGGGACAACCCTGGCCCAACGATAAAAAAGTACGCCTGGCGGCTCCCCCATCAGCCCACATCAATCACCTGAGTGTGGTCCCAACGTCCCAACCCCTCGACTACCCAGCCGAATCTATATCAGTAAAAAGATGAGGTGTTCCCACATCTTGAGGAGCGTTGCGAACGCAAGAACGTTGCGGGCGCGGGAACGTCACGAACGCAGGAACGTTGCGAACGCAATCCTCGAGGCTGCCATTCCAGATATGGCATCGCGCACACTCGTGCGCGCTCGCGCGCACTCGCGTATGCTCGCGTACAAGCTAGTATACGCCCGCTCCCACCGCATCTTAGCCGTACATCCTGATGTATTATGTACTGGCTGAGCGTACCTTATCTGCTTAACCCCATATGCACTTGCTATCCCCTATCCTTTCTCGAAGTGGCACATCATGCGTCCCTAACCTTGCCGAAGATGCGCTGAGGCCTTCGCGTGTAGCTAACCCCCTTACGAAGTGAATTGCAAACAGCGGTGCCCGTCGCCGTTT
Source organism: Albatrellus sp. MG142 (assembly GCA_003314695.1). Taxonomy (NCBI): domain Eukaryota; kingdom Fungi; phylum Basidiomycota; class Agaricomycetes; order Russulales; family Albatrellaceae; genus Albatrellus; species Albatrellus sp. MG142. The sequence goes on from QLPM01003181.1 coordinate 24,764, forward strand.
GCGAAAAGAGGTGAGCGGGTCGCCTCGTTTGTTCGAGACGCTGTTCATACAGGTCTCCCACGATCCACGGTTTTTGGGAGATGCGGAATTAGCAAAAAGAGTGAATTTCGCAGGATAGCAGCTCTCTCACGCCTATTTCTCAGGCGACAGAGTCTCCCTTCGAGCATGAAATTATTAAAATTGTGCCGGCCCTTTGTCAAATGACCTCCCCACGTAACGGTGCTCCGTCTCTAAATGAACTTACTTTCTTATCACTGGCTGCAAGCCGCCCACTCCACATATCCCCCACATAACAGTTTGGAGGCTACGTGTTGTGTAATGATATGCATGGCACGCCGAGTGCAGCGGGTGGTTGGGTTTGCCATAGTGGTGTGGAAAGCTACTGGCTGGCACTTGTGATTGCGAGCGAGTCAAGCGCGCGCAACATGTGCGTGACATGGAATAACGCACCTGGGCCATGCAAATGATGTAGAGCATTGTGGGCCGGTCAATGTGCATATCTACAACCCAAGCTTAGGCCAACTTACAGCTGTAATCGCGCCCCTTGACCTCTTTTGCCTCACACTCGGGGCATGCCTGTTTGTGTGGTAGCGGGGAAAATGTTACCATTGGGTGCAGGAATGCATGAGCAGGGTTCACGACATATGAAAAGAAAAAGCAGGATGGTTGGAAAGGCATCAGGAGACAGAATGAGATGTCGTGCCCCAACAATCTTGCTGCAGCGTTGCCTTTACGACTTACTGACGTTACGAGTAAAATCGGTGAGACCACCTAGCTAAAGTCAGTAAGAACAACCTTTAATCTCGACTAATCATTCTTCATGATGAATAAAGTCGGGACCAAGCCAACGAGGTCCCTGCACTTAGGGATGGCTTGTGTTTTTCTAGGCACGAACCTCGGATCTTAGGAGGCTATAGGAGGAAGTGGATGGGAGAGGCGACGGGAAAAATGGAGAAGAAAAGGTAAGTTAAAGAGGAGGAAGCACACTTGATAATACGTATACGTCTGATGACCAAAGGACCGAGAAATTGGATGTATTCGAGAGAGATGCCGGTCTCGGCGAGGCCAGCATGCATAGAATGTTGATGCCCGCTGATCGTAGCGGGGAAGTGAAGGTGGAAAGCGGGTCGAGGTCAGGGAAGAGTTGGGTGACGACGACATTGATACGAACCGAGCTACGAGCCAACGGAGTATTATTGGTATTAAGCCATCACTCCTGAGCCTTGATCCGAGAGAACCAAGATCTAAGACACGACCCAATCTACTTCAGTATTGACTTGCCTGGATCCCTACTTATACTTGAGACTACATTCCCCCCCATGGATATTCCATGGCCTTTTCTATCCCTCCTATCATTGCACTGGCGTCCCTGCTCCGGGGAGGCAGACCGGATGGTAACTCTGCGTTAACTGGATTGCCAGAAGAGAATGACGTCGACCCACCTATTATAGGGTCTATGAAGGGGATTGACGTCGACCTAGAAAGGGCAGAGAATGAAGCGCCTCCAGGAACCCAGCCCGAAAATTCAAGCGACGAAGTTAATGTTGGGCAAACTTCCGAGGTTGTTGTTGAACAAGTTGATGAAGATGAGGACGGCGACGATGCAGCTGTGGGTCAATCAGACTCGGAGATGACTACTCTCGAACAACCCCTCCATCTGTCGGCTTCTACGTTACCTTCAAGTTCATCTTCCACATTTGTTCGGCCATGTCTTCCTCGTTGGCTCTTAAAGATCAAGAATTTTTTCTTCGCAGACCACAGGGATGATACGGTCTATATTCCCAACTATCGTACTGCTCCTATAATCTCCGGCAGCCTCATTCCCTTCTCCATTCTCCTTGAAATCCCAGGATTGACACAACATTGGTATGTGCGCACGGAAAACAATCAAGTGACGGAGACCATGCCAAACACACCACTTCTGGTGGCCGCAATAGCTATCTCCATTACGTGCGCTGTCGCAGCTAATATAGCCCTGATTGTTCGATTTTTGGAAAGACGGGTGAGAGTGATGACAATTGCTACAGCTGTTCTGCTCACTGTACACGGTATGCACATAGTCTCTTGTCATCTGTGTTTTTAACAGGAAAATGATACAGATCTGGTCAATATTGTTACCGTTATTGTATTTGGCGTCACCCATACGTCCAATGATGGTTTCTCATACGGAGATGCCTATTGGTTGACAATTTGCTCGACAATAATAACCATGACCACCAACTTCACAATCCTTTGGGATTTCTTCGGGACTCCGAACTTCTCTGAAAGTGGTGTGTTTAGAGACTTTTGCCAGTTCAAGTCGAGTCAAAGCTTATAGGCACTTGCAGGGAGTGGCCTTACGCGCAGGCAGCGCTCCTTGGTCATCATCACAATGGTCTTCCTGTCCTACATTGGTTTAGGGGCCGTTATCACTTCTTATCTTATGAGTCTTTCCTTTGTCGACGGCCTCTATTTTTCACTCGTCACGACACTCACCATCGGTTTTGGCGACATCGTACCCAAATCAACGGTTCAGCGCGTAATTGTATCCATTTACGCATCTTTTGGCATCATTATCCTCGGTGCGGCTGTTCGCTTGATGGGTGGGGCCGTTGTTGAGGGTCTCGAAGTTGGGTCTCGCAAGCGTGTACGAGCGTACAAATATCGCAAGCGGGAGCGCCGAAAAGAAGCTCATGAGCAGATTAGATGGCGCACCGCCGTGGAAGAGAAGTTACGCACCGCGGGAGTGGACGTGTGGATCCCCGCCGAGCCGCCGTTACCTGAGCGGAAGATGACACTGAGCTTTGCATCATCGACTTTTCTGTCACGCGAATCGACTATCAACATGCCCCAGCGGTTCCGCTTGAACACGGAGGGCCTGCCGTCCTCACAACTTGAAGAGGCCGCACAAATGGCTGGTGTTCCGCTCGAGCGATATCAACATCGTCGCATCCCCAAACCGCGTGAGCGGAGTTGGCATTTCGGGAATGTCAGTCGTGCAGCACGGGGCTTGGGAACTGGTGCTCAGAACACAGGTAAAAATGTTGAGCACCCACAATCGGAGCCGGTGCGGAAACAGAACTGGTGGTCCAATACATATCGCAAAGTAATCAGTGCCAAGGATCCCTCAGAAAAGGATCTCGGAATGGGAGGTATGGCAGCATTACGGAGAGACGAAACTAGAGCATTATACGCTAAGGTGAGCAACCTGGTCGTAGCAATGTGATAGGCTTGACTTTAAATCAGCTTATCGTAGCGTGGGTGTTGTTCCTGATTTTCTGGACGGTGAAGTTAAATTTCCGCGCTTCCATTCCTGCCATTTATGAGTTCTTGATTGTAGGTTGGTTCAGCAATATTCTCTGCAACCGAAAATTGGACATATGGAAGGGCAATGTACTTCTGTGAGTTGGCCATGTTGTGCGTACCTATAACTAAGCTACTCACATATTCCAATAAGGTTTTATTACGTTCACGACAATCGGATACGGAGATATGTCACCAGCTACACCCGCTGGTCGCTCCGTATTCATTTTCTGGGCTCTATTGGGAGTGGGAGCCATGACGATCCTTATATCTGGTACGTATTGCGATGTATCAAACAAAGTTGTGGCATCCCACATTAATATTGTAAACCAGTGATTAGCGACGCGTTTTCACGCAAATACAACAAAGCTGTACACAGCAAAGCATTCGACCGTGCCATCCGTCGTTATCTCCTGCGACAGCGAAGATCCCTGCAGCGGAACAGTTTTTCGCTGCAAAAGAAGAGCCCCACTGATGACACTAAATCTGATTCAGCAATGGAAGCAAATCTGGCTAGTTCTTCTCAGGCCGAGGATCCTAGCATGTCTGAGCCAAATTCAGTGTCACAAGATCAGCTTTTACGCAGGCTTGAGCAAATGGAGGAGTCTCTAAGGGCACAGATTGAACCCCTTCCCAATATGGTCATAGACCATATGAAGAATTTTCGTGAAGAATTGCGGTACTTTCTAGTCAGCAATGGGCATGCAAGCGATATAGGAACATCCAGGACCCAAAGGGATGGTCAACTCACATCTCCAGGGCTGCAACCACCCGAAAGTTTCCGTCGATTGGCGGACGAGATCGCCGAGCAGGCACACTTAGGAAGACAGGCGAAAGAGGAAATTTGGGCTGATGATTGCTCTAGAAATGTGGGTAGCCCCTTGGCTAGTTCGTATGCGTACATGACATGATGCCCGATAGACGCTATTTATCCTCACTGTCGAGAGTGAGTAGCCAATCTTTTGCTGCATTTGCATTGGCATCTTGACGGTCTTTGCAGGAGATATGTATCAATTGACTAGCGCAGCTCAAAATGTGCTGAATATGCTCTCCGAGCGCAACCAGCTACTGTCTCTCGTTTCAAAGAGATCGTCTTCAGACGAGATTGGTACATCAGAAATGGCTCATATCGTGCATGCTTCAGCAGACACATCATCCACGACAAATGTGGCGGTTCCTGTTTCTGACGATTAGATAAACATACACGGATATTTGGTGATGGCACACCGGTGGATGGTTCCGTTTCATAGCATATACCCGCTTATGCCAGCGTTCCATCGTTTTGTCGTGTTATGTGTATCTGTAGCACTAAAACAAGTTGTTGTAGGCTTTTAGGCATAAATTGACGTCTCAGGTGTTAGTTTACGTTCAATGTTGTCATGTTTCAAGCTGAGCATCGCAATCACGATGGCTTGCCGGCGGTACCGGGCGGTAAAGGGTTGTTTGGCAACAGCCTTGCTGCCAAATAACGCCATTCCGGTCCTCCATCAGGTCACTGCTTCAATCTGTTGAGATAGAGCTGACCCTCTCCGCAATGGCGGAAGCAGCTTTTAAAGATGTCCCAGAGATATTCGAGGTACGCCGACAATACACCATTCTAGTTTATCTTTCTGATGACTTTGGTTCCATTAGGTCGACTTGGGCGAATCACTTGTCGCGCGAACTGAATCACTATGTTAGTACACATGTGCCCTCTATATAACGACGTGTCTTCATCTTCTAAGCGCGGCGGTGTTAATGCAGCGTCATTTCGAGAGCTAGGGCCACCTGACTTGTGCCATATTGTCAAAACAACAGGGCGTGGTGGCCAGCGGGATGTCAGTTCCATACCCCTCGCATCTTCGATTTGGGCTAACCAGTAGTTACTAGATTGGATCTTACCATTATGTATCTGGAACCGATGCCTCGTCAGGAGCATCGTTAGCTGCATACATCAATCAGCTCACGTATGCTATTGAGGACTCTCAGGCATGGTTTTCAAAGGGCCCGGCATGGAAGGTCAAGAATGGTTGCTATTGGTGGGTACATCAACCTGTGGCTGTTTTCATCGTGCGTTCGACTTCTATGAACCACGCCAACCCATTCCACAGCTGCTTTAACGCGTTTTCGCGCGTGGACGTGCGGGTAGACGTGAAAATTCCTGGAGGTGTCGTTCCATATTTCATGGACTTGCGAGGAGAGAGGTATGTTCTCGCTCGGTATTTCTGTATTGGACTCTCATTGTTCTCGTTGAACTGTTGAACTGCAAGACACGAGCCGACACCCGAGATGTGGCAGGAAATGTGGCAGGAAACGTATCTGTCCGCCATCTTGCGCGCAATCCTGTATTCCGATGACTCTACCTACTGGCTTGACGCATATCGGCGACTTGAACCAATTTCGACATCTGAGGCGGAGGTACGGTTCTTGCATGCTGCCGAGGCTTTATTCGCGAAGGGTATGTTATTCGTGTTTGCAGCATCTTCAGCTATGTCTGACCCGAATCAGGCTGGCAAGTTGGATCCGACCCAGAGATCCAAGTTGCTACCGTCGTCTCAAATCACCTCACTGCCGGCATTATGAAGTACTTTGGCGACAGTGGTCGATGGCAGCCTGCCGCAAACCTCTTCGAGAAACTTAGTGCGCGTGAGCCAGACGTAGCATCTCTTTTGGCCAAGAGTTACATCGGAATGGGTAGGAACTATTTTACAAATGATCGACACGGCGTTTGCTTACCGATAATACTATAGGCGAGGAAGTGAAGGCTGTGCAGATCATGGCCACGGCCATGAATCAGACGCCTCAATCTTATACTTTATTGCACACTCAATGCGAGTTTTTGCGATCGAAAGGTCAACATGATTGGGCACTGAAGCTTGCTCGTCAAGCGGTTAATTGTGCACCAAGTGAATTTGTCACCTGGGAGAAGCTCACAGATATATACATCGACTTGCACCAATACGACTCTGTATGTTTTCTTTGCATGACTTTATACTAAGCGGTGCTGACATTACTATCTAGGCTCTCCTTACTCTGAACTCATGCCCAATGTTCACATATAATGGCCGTGATTCACATCGTCCTCTCACGCCTGCTCGCCTACACCTCCCTGTTAAGCAAGCAATTTTTGACGTTCTTCCTGAACGTGAGAAAACTGAGGATGACGAGGTAAAACTTCCCTTTCTCACATCATGTCGCAACGGTCTTGATCTATCACATGTCAGGCGGACCTTGCTCTGCAGCGTCTTCCTGCTCCAGGACTACGTGGTACCTGGGCACGTGCATATGCTCTTCTCACGCGTCTTGTTTCTCAAATTGGATGGGACGAGCTGCTTAAAACCCGGAGTGCAGTGTTTGTTATGGAAGAGGAATATCGCATGCAAAAGGCGCAGGCGGATATACAAGCCGCTTCTGCAAATGACGACAGTGATGTAGTCATTCACGAGGATGGAACTGCGGCGCGCCGTGGATCACATGGCATCGACTATTCGTCTCTGCCGTCCAAAGCCAAAGGAGACGGGGTCGCGGATGACGACGCATCTATTCGTGCAGTCGTATCTTCAGAGTCAAGGCACGGATCAGCAATGGGCTCGTCCAGCCAGGCCGACGTAGATGCTGCGGTCGCGAACGGGCTGGACAGTAATGTTATGGAAAATATTCCCACCATTCGAATTTCGACTGAGTCGACTAGAGAATCGACACGTGCTATTGAAGCTACGGAAGATAAAGTACATATGAATGGGAAAGGGAGTGGGGAGACGAAGACGGACGTTCTAGAGGGCACGCAATTGCAACAGCCAGTGCAGGCTGCAGCTGGAGAGAACGGAGATCAAGATAACAATGAGTCGTCTGGTGTGAGTGAGCCATTTTCGTTCAGCAACAAGCGGCTATGTGAGCGATGGCTAGACAATTTGTTCATGGTGCTCTACGAGGTGAATTCGGTTCTCTTATTGTCGCATTCGATGGAGCTGACGCATACATAACGTGAAGGATCTACGTGTATGGACGATATTCCGCGCAGAAGTGGCTCACTTCAAGACGCAACATGTCGCATACCGCAAGACTGCGTTCGAATGGGAGATTCTGGGCGACTTAGGCATACGATTGCACCACAAGGAGGAGGCCAAGGAAGCGTACCAGCGCTGCCTGGACACTCCGCGGTACTCAATCAAGCCATGGTCGAAATTACTCGAAGCGTATGCAGAGGAGGGCGATCTTATGCGGACATTGCAGGCTGGAATTCGCGTTGCAGCCTACCAGCATGGAGAATTTGGGGAACTCAGGGTGAGTCAATATGCCTTTGTCTCCATGCATGCCATGATTCATTCCGTATGTAGTATCCGTCTCAAATCGCTCGATGCTTCTTCAAGCTGGAGCAGATTCATGGTTACGCTAAAATCCGGAATACCCTAGTCAGCATGGGACTTCCGGACCCGATCCTTGCCATTATGCAAAGCTATCTGCAGTATGGTCAAATTTTCAAGGTGGAAGGCTTTGATTTTTGATCGCGTCCTGAAAATATATTTATGGCCCATGTGAGCGTGAAGTTGTTTGTTTTTCTGACGATTCCGCCGACGTTCTCCGACCTAGATGTAGGAGATTCTCTTCTGACTTAAACTGTTGTTATGAAGCCGAGCGTCTGGGGCTCTGGCAGAGTTTGTCTGTTGAAATTACCCTACCCTATCACGGCTGCACCATGATAGTATCTAGTAATGCTCCACTGGCGAAAAATAAAATCGTACCAGATGAACGCTTCTTTGAGGATTATGTCAGCCCAGGTTGCACCCTTCGCTTTCTCTTCCCCCGCTCTTACGGCCATCGACTTTGAAGGTCGTCTGCCAGGCCTGCGGCGACAGCTCCCACTTGACAACTGGATACCATCTGGCGCTGTGAATTAACACTATCTTGCCTGGCCATTGTCGGTTTGGTTCCAGACTGAAAGATACACGGCTTCAAATTCGTATCTGGAATCTCTCATACACCTTCCACTGAGTGGGAAGCCTCTCACACTCCTCTCTTTCACTATATATAACGCATTGCAAACGAAGTTTAAAATTCTCCACCAGTACAACCGATTCGACCATGTCTTTGTTAGAGAAGATGATCGACACCGACATCCCTCTTGTCGCAGCTGGCAGGCTGCCTGAGGAGGTCTATACAGGTACTTTAACAGGGTGGAGGTATGCAATTAGGCGGAAGCTAGTTCAACGTGTGGAATGGGAGAGCATTGTGATAGCACAGATACAGGTACGTCGTATTCTCCTATAAGTCGTTCTATATCTCTAAATTGAACTGCTGTCATCTGTTGCCGGTAGGCGCGCGCTCGGACGCCATGGCTTGATCTATTCTTCGTGCAAACGTCTATGCTCGGAACACACACTTTTTTCATGTGCTTCATACCTGTGTTCTTTTTCTTTGGTTACCATGACATTGGAAGGGGGTGAGTTATTTCCTCTGAAATTAACGTTGTCTGGTTTTCATCAATACGTCATGCAGACTAGTGTTTGTGTTAGCACTCGGTGTCTACTTATCATCATTCTTGAAGGACTTAGCTTGCTCCCCGCGCCCCTATGCTCCCCCTGTGACACGACTTAGTGAGCGGTCAGTTCTAGTCTATTATGGGCTTTTTTTTTACGAGCGTAACCTGCAGGCGTCGGATCACACCACCTAGAGTATGGCTTTCCATCGACCCACTCGGCGAATAGCGCTTCAATGGCGCTATTCCTCTTAGTACACGCGCACTCTCTGTTCAAAGCCGGCACCATTACAATGCCAACGTACATTGGCTATGTTGCAATGCTTGTGTTCTATGTGTGCACCATCGTTGGCGGACGATGGTATACAGGTATGCATGGCTTTACCGACTGTACCGTGGGGGTAGCATTGGGCATTATATCGTGGGCGATTCACTGGGTTGCAACCCCTTCCATTGAGCGGTGGATAATGGGTGCACATTGGAGTGGTGGGTGGCGCCCGTGTTAATGTTATTTGGTGAATACTAACGAGTTCCCGCTGTACAGTACCTGTCATTCTAACTGCGGTTTGCCTGTTCATGGTCAATCAGCATCCACAGCCAGTAGATGACTGCCCTTGCTTCGAAGACGCGATTGCTTTTGTTTCTGTGATGCTAGGCATTTGGCTGGCTTTGTGGTCCGCACAGCTCTTCCCCGCGCTCAATACCGTTCTCTTTAAGGTGCCAATGCCTGGTGCAGCCCTCGATAGCCCCTCAGCATGGCTTGCCTTCAGTGTTGTCGCCTCGCTGAAACTGATATGTGGAATCGCAGCGATCTTCCTATGGCGTTTGCTCGCAAAGCGTGCTCTGCATGCCATTCTCCCGCCTTTGTTCCGTTGGCTTGCACATGCAAGTCCGGTCCGGCTTCCCCGGCGCCGTCACTACACTCCTGCGACGGAATACGCGCGGGGTCCTCTGTACAATCTGCGTTCCATCCCTAGTGTCATCGACCTTGATCTGGCTGCTATGCTGGATGGACTTGAGGTGCCAGAAGATGCAGGTGTCGCAACTGGCAGGAACGGCCTTGCATCGAACCCTATCAAGCGCCGATGCATGCCGGGTGCGACACCGGAGAAAGTGGTGGAGTTCAGCGAGGCTGATGAAGGCGCAGGGTCAGAAAAGGTGACGCACTATGACGCCGATGGTATGTAATGTGCTGGTCTTGCTGCTGGCAGATATTCACTGTCGCTCTGCCCAGTGCTGACGAAGGTGGTTGTCTACTTTGGAATTGGAGTCATTTCGTCCACCGGCGCGCCAGCTGCTTTTGAAGCCATTGGTTGGGGCGTGTCACCATTCTTGAGATAGAAGCTACATCATCCTCTAACATGAGTTGGTCCTTGAAGTCCAAATTTTATTAGATGCATACCACGCCTTCTGACGCCTGATGCCTCCTGTAATGACCACTGATTGGACGCAAACTCACAGTGTCTATGTGATGACTCCTATCATTCGTCATGCGTCATGCGTCAAGCATCCCGCTTTCTACCTTTTAGTTATAATAATCCTTATCTTTATCTGATGGTCCTACGGTAGCGGGAATATCTGTCACCTATGCGCGCCGCTGTGAGGTACCCCACTCTGCTTTACCTCGCTGCCTATGCCACTGCTCGCTGTGCCCTGCACATACTGTACGTGCTACGGATCCTTGTAATTGTAGCATTGCACGGTATGCGCAGGTAATCTTAATTTCCTGCATACGACATGAGATCAGAGGATCACATTGATAATTTGAGTCGAAGGTACGTCGTTCGTCAGCTGATAATTCTCACTCATATCAACTGCGAACCGACACGGCCACTCGCGATCGTCGATATACCTTTTATGTCAGTTTCTGGATCAACATCTGTGGCCGGCTTCTGTTTCCTGGTACATACAATGAGGCCGTCATCGATCCTCCACAACCAGCAGCCCATCGCAGAACAGGAGATGGGGGGGCTCCGTTCTGGGAAGCACGATCGTACTGATCTTTGAGGCACCAAGATCGTTCGAACTCCCGGCAAAGGACGGGCATGAAGCCACAGCAAGGAAGTGGCCTGGTAATGAAGGAGCAGATTAAATTTGCTGCAAGGGGCTCACAATATCATAATGTGCAATAAAACGTAGACAAAGAAGAATGAGCGACGAGTGTCTGTTATCATGGATTGAGAGATGAGCCCATGTAGTCATAGTTTAGCATGTATAGTCACAGCAGATAGTGTCAGCAGATGGTCGGCTGATGTAATATTTGTAATGCTTACTATAGTGTCCACTGACATCTACATATTATACACATCATACGTGTCGGCTGATGAGCTATGTACTAAGTAATGTAATGACCATCACACATAGTTGTCATGACCTGTGGCTGAACATCATATTTGGTATGTCATGTAATGTCACATGATCTTATCTTATCTTATCTCGATCTGTCATCATTATGTGTCATGTGTTCGCTTATGTCATCTTATTGCTTACCATCCATCCACTTACATGTTATACTTCCTACTTGCCAAGCAATATTCCCTCTGTCCTCATCTCATCTTGAGTGAGGCCTTGTCCTGAGTTGTTCCCACTGTTTTCCGTCCAACATTTTGTCTATTTCTTTGCATCCTAACTCATTCCACTTTGTGTTATGATTTTCCCTTACTTTTACTTCCTTGTTTCCTTTCTTGCTATTCTGGACATTCTCGGACTTACTATATGTTCTGATCCGCATTTACTCAGAGATCCCCTGTCAGGGTACAGGGTATTGGACTCGTTTCATCTTCACACAGGATTCCCATCATCCCTTGATACTGCGCACTTACTCATCCTGTGCTATCTGCCTATAGCAGATATCCCTCTTATCATCATGACTCGTTCTGACTCATGTACACTTACATGGCATCTCGTTCTCATCCATTTCACACTTGTATAAATACTTGACTCATTGATGGAACAAGCCTTAAGCTTGTTCTCTTGTACTTTTGTAAGGGTTCAACACATGGTTGT
>QLPM01003182.1:909-11162 GCA_003314695.1 Albatrellus sp. MG142
AAGCTCCCTGAAGCTGTCCGGGGTCTCCAGCGCCATCGCCGGCCATTCGTTCAGCCTATTCAGGGAACTTGCCCAGTTGAAGGCGAAGATTTCGCTTGTCCATCCTTTGGTTCTTGATCACCACCTTTGACAGAGCCAAGGTGAGACCTTATCCCCCTTATTGAACTTCTGGTCCATCCCCTCTTATGCATACCAACCCGTCGGGCTGGTCTCGGTCACTTTCGGGCCTCGGTACTACCTCTTCTTCTTCCACGAAATGGACAGAGGAATATGCCATGCCGTCGTCACAGAATGAAGGCTTTAAGGGTTGGAATCGTGAAGTTGGATCCAAATACGGTGGTAATTTTGACAACATTCTTATCGCTCCCAGTTCGCCGCGGGCAGCCACCGATGCCGTCCTGCCGCCCCCCGCAGTCGCCAGCATAGCTTCGTCCAATCCACGGAAGCGCAAAAAGTCCGCGCGGATAGATGGTGGCCTGCATGTATACTGGGCTCGCTTTCGTCGCCGTTTGGGAACTGGTACATCCCCTTCAATATCCTCCGTAATCGACGACAGCACGGGCAACACCAATAGCGTCACATGCCATTTGGGACAGTGTGCGGAGACGGACGAAGTCAACGAGGTAGTTGTAGACCGGAACTGGCTCGAGGACATGAAGAGTTCGATTAGCCCGTCCGAACAAGCCGCCAGCCCCGAGAAATTGGAAAGCCATCAGGCGCATGGAACTAACACCGACGATAGCATCGCTGCACACGCTGACGGCTTCTGGGGATCGTGTCTTCCCTTTGTCATCCTCAGGTGGCAGTTTTACCTTGCAGTCGTTGACTTCTTTTCTCTGCGTTTTTTTGATGTGAAAGCCGAGGCTCATTATAACAGAGAGAACTGGTTCATGCGAAAGGTAACTCTCGTGCCTTCTTGTCTATGCCCTCTCGCTCCCATTGTTGATCTGCCGCAAGTCTCTGGCTCTGTGGTCAGCTGTCTTCCTCATAGCAAACTGGGCCCTCGCGATTGCGTTTATCCCCAGCCCTCGAGTCCTTGCCGATCAGATCTTCTATTACGGGGTGAGTGCTCCGAGCGTGCTGTCTGGGAACCCATCAATGACGTCAAGTTAGGTGTCCCCAGCGCTGACGTTTCCAGTCTTGGTCATGGTTATCTATGATATCCCGCGTGACCGGCCCGATCTTTATCAAGTATTTCTCAGCCTCTCGATCTGGTGTTGGTGCGCATTCAACATGTAAAATCTGCAAACACCACTAATATTGCGTACTAGGCCATTCTATCAAATTCTCTTCCTGTTAGTTGCTCCGAAGCTATTTATTCATTATGCGTCATTGATTAAAACTATATGCAGTTATCTGTGTGGAAATTATGACCCTTCGTTCGCAAAGTTCACTTGTGGATCGAAAGACTTTCTGTCCACGTTTTAGTGAGTTTTGAATATTGTTTGAGAGTTCAATTAACATAACTCCACAACCGACATATTGACCAGCTACTCTTCGGCCCTCCCGACAGTCGCGCTGTTTGGGTTGAAATTGAAGCGTTTTCCGGCTATACTTTGTGCTTCAATATTGTTTATCGTGTAAGCAGCTTCGGCGGCATCTCTTTTGACATGCGCCTGATACTTCACTCTCATCTTTCCAGTGGCTGCGCCCTTATCATTCCAAGTCGGACATCGTGGATCAGAAGTGAGTGTGCTCCTGTTCTTGTTGTATACTTGTATACTGATCGCGACACCGCGTGCCCAGATATGCTGAATTTTATCGTATTTCACGGATTCCTCATCTATATTCATTACATGCGAGAGACGGTACAATGTTTTCTTCTGTTTTTGCTTCAGAATATCTAAATCAACTTTAGGCCGAGCGTCGTCTGTATACCCTGCGCGATCAACTTAAAGTCCAGTTCTGGGCGAAAGAGAAAGCACAAGTCAATGAGAGGAAGGCAGCCGAATCCAAGCGCCGCCTCACATCGTGAGTTGGATTATTTTTTTATTGAGGTGATGGTACTGACAATGAAACATATATAGATACGTTTTTCATGATAAGTTTGATAGTAGTGGTATAGGGGGCCGATTTATCTAATATCATATCATTCTTTACAGGTCAGAGTGCCTCTGAACACAGCTTGCAAGTCTGCTCGAATTTTTGTGAGAAACAAGTATTAACTTTTTGTTTAGTACTTGCGGTTCAGAATATGGAGGCGTCTGGTGTGGTACCACGAGCGCAGGAGATCGAGTTTAAGGCTCTAGAAGGCAGCTTGAGTATGATGTCTAAAGGCGCGCATTTCTTCAGTATCAGTCATTGACAGAGACCAATGATTTTTTCGTCGCAGTTTTGAACGATGTCCTTGACTTGTGGGTCGGCGTCAATTTCTACGGTCACACATCAACTCATATTGCGCTGTAGCAATCGAATGGATAGTGGAAGATTCGAGTCTGTGTCAAAGGTGAGTAAGTTTTCCTGCCATTTCTCAACCAATAGTGACCTGATTACTTTGCAAAGCCGTATGCGTTTCATCAGGTCATGCGCTCTTTATTCGTACCTCTTCGTCTCGCCGCAGACGCTCGTCAACTAGAGTTCATCACCGATCTAGATGACAATATTGACCAGGTACGATTGTTATCATCAGCATTTCCCTTTCCTCTATTGACTGGTCGTAGGTGGCGCGAGAAGCTGCGTATGCGGCCCAAGGCATGGATGCTGAGCGCATTGCTCAAGCGTTTAAGGCACACCCGAATGAGGACGGCATCGTCGTTGGTGACGAGACGCGCCTCATGCAGATCATCACGAACCTCGCTAGTAATGCCTGCAAGTTCACGCCACCCGGTGGGACTCTGCGTGTCACGACGAAACTTATCATCCCATTTTCCGAGTCTGAGTTCCCTACATCTGGCAATAATTTGCCTAGCGTACCTACCAAGACCAAGGAGAATGGAGAGATCGTGAGGAGCGACAGTACCATGACTGAGAAGGAGAAGGAGAAGGAGAGGTTCCGGGAAAGAGCTACAGACAACGATCAAGCATATGGGACGAGGACCCTTCCGTTATCTACGTCTTCTCTCAAACGGCACAACATGCGTCATTCCAAGCCTCTAGATTGGATCGTTGTACGCATTGAAGTGACTGACACAGGCTACGGCATTCCGCCGAAAGAGATGAAAGAGAGTAAACTCTTCTGTGCGTGTAAGATCTTCACTCTCAAGTGTACCCCGCTGAGATGTTTTGGGAACTTCCACCTCAGCCGCCTTTAATCAGACGGACCGGGGTAAGCAACAAGGCGGCAAGGGAACTGGACTAGGCCTTGCGCTTGTGCGGCAGATCGTCAGGCGAAGCGGGGGGCGGCTTGGTGTCTCCTCAAAAGTAAACCAGGGATCCACGTTCTGGGCTGAACTGCGTACGTACATTCCTTTTTTATTGTACAATCCGAGGCCGGGCTGGAGTGCATGCTTGCAATAGGGCCTAATGGGCTGTTATTATACATTTCAGCTTTTGGTGTCGGCGTCAAAGCATTGTCCAAGCAGCAGCATCAGCGCAGCGGGTCAGTTAGTCCAAGGGCAGATAATCCATCTGCCGGCTTCATGTCGAATACTGCCGAGCGATTATTCGAGGAGCAACGCCAAACTCTTGCACTACCCCCAGGACCTACTTCAGCGATGCACAGCCTGATGGAGCAAGGTTAGTTAACGATGGAAGGACCTGTCTACTGCGCGATTACTCATACCATGGTGGCGCGCAGGCGGCCTCGTGGAGCTTGCAACCGGAGAGACTCCTGCGGGGAGTGTGATAACAAGGACAATCAATGACACGCTCATCAACGTGGAGCCCACTTTGTTATCACAGGAGGGCCTTAGTGCGGACCTTGCATCGTCATTCAATTCCACTCCCAGTTGCAATTATAACTTCGAGACAAAGCGGGGCGCTGAAGACAGTGCATCAGTGACCCCGCCGGGACCCCCGAGGCCAGGCACCAAACTTTTCCACCTGTCCTCCGCAGAAAATGTGCATCAGTCGAGCGGACTTCCCACACCTTCCCTCAGGTACATGTCGAGCCAGACAGCAGTAAATAGCACCGCCTCGTCCAGTAGCACGTCCCAACCCCTACACATCGCCTCCCCGCTTATGCCGCAGGACACGTATTCGGAGCTGGCGACTCCTGTGCCCCTCGGGCTGCAGGTGCTTGTCGTCGACGATGACCCCCTCACTCGTGTGCTCATGAATCGGATGCTAACGCGGCTGGGATGCCGCGTTACAACAGCCGAAAACGGCGAGATTGCTCTGGACATGATCCTTGGGAGCGTGGACAACGGAAGCGACGGCGCCGGGGGGATCGGGAGCAAGCCCGGAGAGTACGCGCGCCCGACATTCTCATTTGGAGACACACCACATAGCATCCAGTCCTTGGATGAGCAGGATGAGACAGCAGCTTTGGAGCCTGGGAGTAAGTACGCGATCGTGTTCTTGGACAACCAGATGCCGGTGATGTCAGGTCTGACGGTGATCGCGAAGCTACGCAAGATGGGCAGGAAGGACTTCGTCGTTGGTGTGACAGGTGAGAAGTCCTCGCATACATAGGTTCAGCGCTGTGATTGTGCTCATTTTATTGTTATTGCACTGGCAGGTAACGCACTGCTCACTGATCAGGACGAGTACTTGGATGCGGGTGTTGATTTGTGCGTCGTCTTCGTGCCCTTCTGCTTATCAACTCAACTCATATTTTCGTTCATGGATAATGTAGCGTACTGACGAAGCCCGTCCTTGAGCGTAGTCTCAGAAAAATGCTCGTTCTCGCAGATGAGCGTCAAAAAGCTGGCCTGGAAGGACCGACCTCCCTCAGTCTCCATGATTTGCACGCCTCACGATCACCCTTTCACTTGAGTTGAATGTCCACACTGCATGATAGTTTCGTTTTGACGTCTTACAGTTGTGTTTTTCACTTGATTTGATTTGATTTCGTTTTCCTTTGTGTTTTGAACATGCTTTCTAAGGTTATCTCATTATCATCAACTCAACTCGTCCTTCGCACTCATCTTATGCTATCGATCATCACCAAGGAAAAACACTCCACCATCTTGTCGACCCTCCATCCTCATACACGAATTTTGCATCTTACACGCATCTGTATGACTACTTGCTTGCATAATTTTGTTTTTGCTCCCTGTTTTGACACCGAAGTTAGTAGATACTCGCATATTAATAATGGTGTGCGTTACGTATGAAGAATTTCTCTCCACCCGACATATTGAGCGGCGCTAAGAAGCCGACGATGCCGCAACTCGGAGTTGCGCTGCCGAAACAGTACAGTGATTTACTGTACAGTATGTCTCGTCTCACACTCATCGTCGCCGCAACCACGAAAAATGGCATAGGCAAGAACGGTGCCTTACCTTGGCGTCTTCCCAATGAGCTCAAATACTTTGCGAAAGTGACCAGCACTGCGCTGGAAGGGCAGATCAACGCAGTCATCATGGGCCGGAACACCTGGGAAAGCATCCCCGCCAAGTTTCGCCCCCTGCCGAATCGCCTCAACATCGTGCTGACACGTAATGACGACCATGTATTGTATGTATATCATCTGAACTTTGCCTTCAGGTTCTCTTGCTTATTTGGCTGCTTACTAACGGGCATGGTGGGTGCAGGCTGCCGCCGGACGCAAGCGTTCCATCGATACCCGTGTCCCGACAGTCTGACCTGCTGTCTGCACTGGGACAGCTCTGCGGGGCGGACTCGGCTGTTCGGGTGTATAGGTTCTTCGTCATTGGGGGCGCGACGTTGTACGCCGAGTCGCTCGCGCTGCCGCCCACCCCCAGCGGCGCGTTCGTCGACCGCGTCCTGCTCACCCGCATATTCTCACCCGCATTCAACGACTGTGATGTGTTCATGCCGGCGTTCGAGGAGGCGGGCAGCGGGTGGACGAGAACAACGCACGGCGAGCTGAGGGAGTGGGTGGGATTTGAGGTGCCGGAGGGTGTGCAGGAGGAGAAGGGCGTGCAGTATGAGTTTCAGATGTGGGTGCGTCAAACATAGGGTATGTCAAATTGTCAATTCTGTCGGCTTTCACATCGGCATTGCCACTTAGGTTGTGATCATAGATAGTATCCTGTGCTGCCCCATGCAGCGTTGGCATGGTCTTTATGCAGAGCTCATGCACTTTTTACGATCCGTTGCTCTCATGACGACATGGCGTTTATAAACAAGTACGCTACGAACACGCAAAGAGCGGCTGTATTTCAAGTATGTCTTCATCGCACCTATTAATAGTCGTAGCCCCAATAAGCAATGAACTTATACGGTCCCGTGCCATAAGGCCGAGGTTCCTGACAATAAAATTAATTCGATTCTACTATGATATCAAGCTATAGAAGCCAGAGTGCTAACGCCGGCAGCGGCGGAAGTCATTAAGTCATAGGATTGTCGCACAAGGACAGTACGCCGTCAAAATATTCAGCTTAACGTTCTCTCATCCCAATATCAAATAACTCCCAGGCCAAGCTATTGTAAGCTCGCATAATCTCGCATTGCAATCCGATTTTGAAACCCGATAGGCTAGCAACAGTGCTAACGTTAACTACCGCACTTGCCGCTTAGTAGTACTGCCGTATCTCACCCTCATAGTCTTTTCATTAGTGGCTCGCACCACCGTCACAGTCAACCAAAGTTGTGCCTCGACCCAGCCATCGTCTCAGGTATGGTAGCCTTAGAGCTTTCAAATTATTTGACCCTTCCTTCAGCGTACTAATGTTGTGCATGTTATAATTAGAAGAATGCTCCATGGTCCCAGATGCATACCCTCCAATTGGGACAGAGACATTCCCAAACCCGAGTTTTTCAATCGTAGTCCAGATTCCGACATCATTCTCCGGTCCTCTGACTGGCAGGAACTTTTTGCTCAAAAGTCCGTCTTGGAGAGAGCATCACCTGTCCTCCGGTATAAGATCTCCCTTCTTCGGAATACATATGCTGGCATCGAAGACAAGTCAAGCCACGACCTTCCTGTCATCCAAATGGTCGAGGATGCTGGCACACTTTCTGTCCTTCTCAAGTACCTGTATCCGGAGGCAGCCTCTCCCGACGACTTCACGCACTATTGGCGACCGGGCAATTTTTCTATTTATAAGCAAGGTTTGGAGCTTGCACGAACATATAAGATGGACAATTTTCGGGAACAACTTCACCTCATGCTGCTTTCCCATGCTGAGAATGAACCGGAGGCAGTCTACGCAGTAGCATGGGAGCATGAATTTTCAGACGTCCTAGTGACAGCTGCCCGAGAGGCCCTTCGTCATCCTCTCCTCAGCTGGCTGAAGGTCCCCGAGTTAGCTCACCTCCCTGGTCGAGCTATACAAAGTCTAGTTCAATACCGAGAAGGGTGTGTCAATGCTGTCAAGAGAATCCCGTTAAAACCTGAATGGTTCACAGAAGACGGAGCGTCCATGCCCTACTGCCCGGTGGCATCGTGCGGCACTCAATTTACCTTGTTTTCAGGTGACCAAATCCGTATACCACAATACTGCGTTGACTATCATGCCACAGTCATATCTGCCCTGGCGGAAAAGCTTCTTCCGGATGACGTCGTCCGCGATCCCACACTACTCACTACCGCGACGCGGGAAGCCCTCTTGTGCTGTCATGCATGCCAACTTAAGGGCGTGGATGCAAGAGCCATGAAGACTTATATTGATTGCCTTGAGTGTTGTGTAAACATTGTGTTAGACCAGGTACGACTTAATTGTTTTCTTGTTAGACTATTTGGTTTCGACTGAAGCTTGTCGTGAACTTAAGGTTGAGATAGAGACACCTATCTGATACAGTTTTACCTTGCCACCGGCATTTACAGGGCTCAACGGTGGTCACTGGCGGTCGTAGATTTCTTTGCTTTCTACCAATTGGGCTGCATGTATGGCGTCTTCATACGTTTTGGCGCATGGATTCAAAGTGGCTCTAGGGCATCGTGCAGCGTGTTTAGGAATGAAGTTGCTAATTGATTGGCTATACCATCATAATACAATTTTGTTATGGCCGGAATGAGTTCAGGGTGACTGACCGTTGAAACCCTCTATCGTCGATCTGACAAAGTTTTGGTTTTGACGCCAAGGTTTTGTGCAGTTTGAACCTTCGGCCACCTTATGGCATCGCTTGTCGTCCTGCAGCGCGCTGAATTCGACCAAACTCCAAATCTGCACCTGGCAATATTCGAGTGGAAAATATGAAGAATTTGAGCGGAGATGAAGTTTCGTAGGGTTGAATAATCACAGGCAACCGCCAAGAGGCTTAAGAGGGGAGCACAATGTGCAGTAAACACTTTTTGATGCTGAGATACGTCAGCAAGTTTTCTGCTGGAAAAGGTAGAAGAAAATATGATGATCGGAAAAAGAGACTTGAGGTTATAACGAGTGATCCATAATGG
This sequence comes from Albatrellus sp. MG142, assembly GCA_003314695.1. Classification (NCBI taxonomy): domain Eukaryota; kingdom Fungi; phylum Basidiomycota; class Agaricomycetes; order Russulales; family Albatrellaceae; genus Albatrellus; species Albatrellus sp. MG142. Next base: position 9,314 of record QLPM01003182.1, read on the forward strand.
CCGTCACGATAAGATTGCAATGATCAGGCCATGGTTGTGTCTCCGCGATTCGTATCACAGTCCAAGGATAATTTAGGTCGTTGATTAGGTCGATCTTGACCCTTCGCAAGCGATCGAATCGCCGTGTATGGATGACATCCCGGATACACTTGAAGTCAAATGCCCCGACAGCCAAGTCGTCGCTACAGTTAATAGAGATTACCAGATCCTCAAGATTGTTGGACGGGACCTGAGAGAGTAGCTGGGCTATGCCCGCCGAATAAAGAAGGCTGTATTCTTCATCTTCAAGGATAACATCTTCCAAGACGAGTCGGCGCAGCTGTCTGTTCTCGCACAGAAAGCGGCTTGCTTTAAAGTCTGTCCTTATTTATTCAGCACCTGGTACCACGGTAGACATGGTTACAGTTGTTCCTCACCTCTGGCAGTCACTAGGTCGCCCATGGATAGGGTAAACTCTTCCAGAGTACCATCCAGAGACGTGCAAAATTGTCCGACTTGTCTGGTGTCACCGAGATTATGGATTTTGAGAGAACGCAATGGAAGAGGAGGTTGGAACGCCATGAACCAGCCTAACATCTGCTCGTGCGTATCATCTAATGTCAGGGAATTCAAGCAAACATGCGTGGCGTCGATTAAGAGGGGCGTGACAAGTACTCCAGTGTCGTTGGATCCAGCATGAACACCGCTGTACATATCATAACTATTCCGACCTAAGCGCAAGACCTTAAGGTTAGGATGGCCTAGGATAAAGTCGACGACTTCCGAAGGTTTTACTAGTTGGGAAATATCAATCCACGCAGTCTGCACTTTTGGGAAGTTCTGGAGAATTGCCTTCCAGACGGGCTCAGACATGGTGAACGTCCAGTTCAAGACCGTGAGCGACAGCACATTGACAAGTTTCGAGATAATGAGTAGAGTGTCAGTGGCCGGTAAGAAGGTGTGCCTTGGATCCACGTCTAAGTTCATTCCAAGTGTAACGTTCTTGACGAAAGGACCGATGTGAGGAGATGATTTCAGCAATTTGGCGAATCGCTCGAAAAGCCCACACATGATGAGAACGGTTGAGAAAAGATGAGATTGCGCAGCAGAGCTCCATGCGCGACACGTCAAACTGCAGGCCTGTAGCCCCTTGGGATCAGACGAAACGTTCTTCATTATGCTCTCCACAAGTTCGACAGGGAGCGACATGGCGACTGATGTGACTCGGACTCGATCAGTCGCGGTCATGACACCTACAAAAACTTGGACGACCACGTTGAGCAATATTTCAGTGGCATTAGAACGCAGAGATCATAAATACCTTGAATACAGATAGAAAGAAAAGACGTTTGTGGGACAAGAAATATTTCTGGCCTGTCAGTTCCTTTTCAGCGCCCGCGCTGTCAAGTTTTGCCACTCACCTGAATTAGTCTATTCGGGAGCTTATAGGAATGGCAGAAAAGCTGTCACAGAACAAGTAATAATGAGTCTAGCAAAGCAAAGTCGCGCAGTAGACAAGAATTTGAGAGGATTGCTGAGTCGAAACCGCGTTTTTTAAAGGTCACCAGCCCGAGACCCTGAGACAGCATTGCCGATGGTGGCCTATTGTTTACGTCTGTCTGAGATCCGGTCATTGCGTTGCTGAATTATTATGCATTCATAGAATGCCGGTAAACGTCAGTTCTGCCTCAGTCCAAGACTAGTCACCGATCCGGAAACATTTCACATATTATTTGTTTCTAAGCTGTTAAGCTCTAATGATGCATTGCTGTATATTCTACCTGGATTGTCGCGCAAGAATCAAGACAGGCACACTCTAGCAGCAGCAGTCCAGAAGAAGTCAGGGTGGGTAAGCGGGGGCGGAGTAAGG